>OX419335.1:41560524-41568024 GCA_948470475.1 Galaxea fascicularis | reverse complement strand
GGAAAAAAGTTATTCGTTTTAGAAGCCAAAAATGCGAACTGTACACCGATATAAATTTCTCTCCGTGAGCGCCATAAAAAGGGTTTAAGATTCCCATATGATGATATTTTTACATAGTCTATCGCTCCTCGGTTCAAATCTTTACGGGGGATTGCTTTTTGCTCAGCGATGCGAAATGTTGCTGGATTTCTTTTCTCCCCTGATCCTAGAAAGAAAAAATGGCCCCTTACAAAAGCGTATAGTATAATGAGTAGATTGAATACCATAAAACCTGGTTTTTGATCTTTTTCTCCTTCTTTGTTTCTCTTTTATTTGCCATTGTGTAGCTGTAACGCTGACAGTATCCACCTCATGTTCGAACGATTTACTTGTACGTGACGTGGCAAACAAACCAAGTGGAATCATAAGATCAAACCGGCAACTCAATTACGCCAACAGTGTGGATTGCTACTGGAGGTTTTCCTCAACTGGAAAGTTGCAACTGATCTTCACTCGATTTAACCTCGAATCAGGTTATGATTACGTGTCTGTGTACGATGGCTACTCATCGTCTTCTCTTCTCATTGGCCAATTTGATGGTAGCCGCGACATTGCTCCCATATATGGTTTTTCTGGAAAACTGTACGTACGTTTCAAGTCTGATGGCTCTGTGGTGAAAACTGGATTCGTTGCACGTTACGCAGGTATCTTTTTTGCACAATTAGTGTTTAATTGTCAGAACAGGTGCTGCTGGGTCTCAAGTTATGGAAATAATATCACAATAATAATATAATAATAATTAGTATTATTAGTAATCGATAACGAACTAGCAAGATTTTAGTTTTTTTTTAGTATTGGTATCATCATTATTGTTATTATTTATTTATTTATTTATTATAGTATTTTAGAAACATTTTATATCTGGAATTTTGTCCCTTTTTAGCTCATGGATGACGTCATGCCATGAGGTTTTGTTGTAGGTCTGAATTTCCCTCACTCATTCAAGGATCACTCATTCGTTCACTCACTCACTCACTCACTCACTCGATTCTGATTAATTTATTCATTAAACTTTCCCCGGTCCCTCCCCTGGTAAGTATTGCTTTTGTCTCCATAGTCTTCTTCGTCCAACGTTTGCAAATTTCAGGGTGTAGTACAAAGGTGGAGAATTTTGCTCTGCAGATATTGTTTACGTGTTTAATGTTTGTCGTTTCGATTTTCCAACTCAACAAAGGTCTATTTTGTTTAAGGATCAGTGATCAGATAAAGTTAATAAGATGAAGAACACGAGTTGCGAGAATTGAACTTTGAAATCTTCAGAGCAGCGAAAATAAACTTCGAGATATCGCAAAAGCAACTATAAAGCTTATCACTGTGCGGTACCTGGGGCAGTAGTAATCGAGTTTTTTTTTGCCACAATATGATAGAAGAAGGAAGAATGAAGAAAATCGGCAAAAAAAGGAAACAGGAGAAAGACTTTCTAGCCAAAAAAAGGCGAATTCTGGCAAGCAACGCATTTGATTTATGAGCAACATATGATCGATTTAAGCAGGTACGTAATGAAGTATTTTTGAAGACGCTCTTTTCATGGTGAACGCTCGATTGCAAATATGATCTTGTTTAGAAAGGCTATATCCCTTGGTTTAAACGATCAGTATAACACTTTGTCAACAAAAACACAAGGACCACAAGCATGCAAATATTTTTCTCTGTGAGGATATAATTTGGTCTGACAAGCAGCTATAACAGCCAATCTGTACGTTCGAACAACAAAATATTTGGAAAGTCAAGTTAATTGTAGCACAAAGCATAAATAGATGGATTGAATATCTCACTTCACAAAGCAAAAGTTTTGTGCCGGACCCCGAATCGCTCAAAAACAGTGTGAAGCGTGACTACTGTTCCCTCAGGACTTTCACAAAATATTGTGATGAACATTATCTCGCATTCAGAATAGTCGGAAATTTTATTACGACCAAAAACGTTTATAAAACTAACTTGAAATGAGCCGTCGACCAGTAAGAAACTTTAACTTGCCTGTTACACCTCTTAACAAAGCGATCACATTTGAATATTATTTTTAAAGTCCGTGTACAAAATTGCATATTTGTGCTCCATCATCAAATTACTTACGTCTGTCAATTTCGTCCAATCTAATGCTTCTGGCGCCTGTCAATCAACTGCGTAATTTTACGGAAAATATTAGCGTGTAAACGGTTCTTTTACCAAGAGGTGTGTCTGAAAAGGATGTGCTCCCACAAAACACAAACGAATGTACAGTCGAACCTCGATTATCCGGACTCGTCGGGACCTCGGTAAATAGCCCGGACTGAATCGAGAGTCCGGATAATCGAAAATATGAATATTAATGAGATAGACATGTAAAAAAATGGTATACAGCAAAGAAAACATCATTTTAATTGTGAAATCTACAAAGCCTGTATGTATATATCAGCTGAACGCATTAGAATATTTCTTTGTCTCGTTGCACTCGCGAATTTTGAAAAGCGCACAGGATAATACCCTGTTTCAAAAGTCTTTTGAAAGGATTATTGGGCTTTTTACGACTCTGAGTTTTCAAGATCACAACAAGTTAATATTCATGAAAAAATTGGGACCAAAGAAAAAAGGCCGGATAATGTAATATTCCGGATAATCGAGGTTCGACTGTACAGGTTTCTTGCACATATCTTTTTAGAAAATAAAGTTGTTGTAAATTCAAAGTATTGTTATGTTCCTCATCCATGAGCTGGCTCATAGGAGCCTTTGATTAACATGGAGAAGCATTTTTTAAGTAGAAAAGTGTTTGTTTTTGTGACTGCTGCGCTTGCGAAGCTAGTCACTATTGCCATCGCCTGAGTTTTACCAAGGTAAGTAATGTAAGTAACGAAAGAGGGTCGAAAGAATACACTTCGGAACCAATCAGCCAGCATAACTATCCCACTTGCAGTCTCTCTGGAAAACTCCGTATCAACGAAGATTTGCCGGTAGTTTCCGATGACAAAAAGAGATCCCGGCTGCGTCGTCTCCGATCGATCTCTTCCAAGTTGTCTTTGGAATGGAGGTGAGTTTTCTTTTTCTTTTTTTTTTTTTTGCAACATTTATTTCTCACAGAATTCATACATCATTTCTAAGCGATCAGATGAAAGGTGGCGTGAGTATTTTTTAGCTTTCAGGTCGATTTTCACGGCGAATTTCTAGTGTATTCCAACCTCTTTTGACGTCGTGTGAGATATTTCATATGTAATAAACCCTTGCCGACAACTTTACTCCGGAATCTTACATCACATCGTACACACACGCCTCGTAAGAGGAAAATCCGCCTTATTGCTGGATCGTTGAGCTTCCTAGAAGGATAATTGAGCCCATTTACGGGAAGGTCCATTTAAGGGAAAACTCGAGTCCCTTCCACATTGTGGGAATATTGAGCCTTTCCCATTGACTACCGTGCCGGCCAAAACCGGCTGCACAAGACTCCCTTCCCTTCAAAACATTGCGACTTTCTAAATCGTGCGAATATTGCCTTAACTGTCAGGTGTGAGCACGAAATGAAATGTGGAATGGAAATGTTTAATATGTTTATGGAAATGTAGAATGGAAATGTTTGGAAATGGAATTTGGATTTCTAATAAACGCAAGAAACCTAGCGATTTTTACCGAATATGGCCTTTTGAGTTTGGACAAGAACGAAAATGACCGTCTTTAACGTCAAAGAGAAACCGGACGAAAATGCCCTTTTTGCCTTTATGTTTTTAAAGAAATCGTCGTCGAAAAACCAAACTTCAAACATCATAACAAAATTCAGTCCTTGTTCTAGCTTAGAAATGACTTTTTTTGTTCATATTCTTCTCCCGAGCGTAGAGACAGCCTTTTGTTCCAGTGCATTCGGGCCTTCGCACCATTTTCAACATCTCAACCGCATTGCATGCTGGGAAATAAGTAATAAGTAACAAGCCAAATTCGACAACAAAGTACATCACCTTGCTCGATTCTTTGAGAAAGTGGACTCTTAGCTACCGTCACGCTTAATGATTTTTTTTTATTCCTCTTTCAACACTTAACATTACGGACTTTACAAATACTTTTGGTACGGGTAGCTCACCACCTTCGATGTGTCCTGCCTGTCATGCTTAATGATGCTCATCAGGTAGCCACTAAAGATGCAAAATGGCTGTAAACTAAGCAAAAATCGCAAGCAAACCGAACTTGGGTCGTTCTTGCAGCTCCACGGGTGAAAAATAGCTACGTCTCAAGCTACGTCAGAATGACGTTTTCAGAAACCTTGAACTTCCAGTGCCTTAGGACAGCACCACTTTCCATGGTAGTTTCAAATAAAGAGTCACGAAATGCTATGGATCATTTATAAGTGGAAAATCACTCGGGGACTGGAACATGGTGTGAAACTATCATAACGACACGATAAACTATTTAAAGGAAAGCAATCCCAACGCTCAAAAATCTGTGCGAGAGTTAATCGATACTTTTGAGCTGAAGGATGTGTATAGAGTCCAGGAACCAACTGGACGTAGCTATACATGGAGGGCGTACAGTAATTCAAAGCAAGCAAGACTAGATTATTTTCTCACATCTACGGATTTAACAGGTCTAGTGGAATCAATTCAAACCAGTGCTGGCTATCGCACGGATCACTCATTAGAACTCATTAGTAGTTATCAATATGATATTTACACATCATATAGCATTGGCGAAATGTCGGTCACCCAGAGAAGTGCGCTTATAACCACCTTACCTAAACCAAATAAGTCAAAGTTTTATCTAAAAAATTGGAGACCGATATGTTTACTTGGAGTTAATTATAAAATAGCTTCAGCTGTCATCGCAAATCGTATTAAGAAGGTTCTCCCAACGTTAACCATTATATCACACACCCAAAAAGGGTTTCTCAGAAGCAGGTCTATCGCTGAAAATACCAGACTAATTTACGATATTATAGTTAAACTAAATTCAAATAACCAGGAGGGCTTATCGCTATTTATTGATTTTGAAAAACCATTCTATTCGGTAGAATTGACAGGGCCTTAGAGTTTTTTAATTTTGGAGAGTCCATATAAGGCAAGGGGTTATTTTATATAACTGTCACTGCTCCAATTCTTTTTCGGTCTCGAGTGATGTTAGACAGGGAGATCCCCTGTCTCCATACCTTTTTATTATCTGTGCTGAACTTCTCGCAGATGCAATAAAACAAAACGGTCAAATTAATGGCATCACCGTTAATAATGAAGAATTTTTACTCGGACAGTATGCGGATGACACTTTTTTTCCTTTTAGATGGAACCCAAACTTCACTCTCCCCATACCTAGACACCATGGAGCTCTTTGGAGAGTGCTCGGGCCTGAGGGTGAATGTAGAAAAAACTAAGGCAGTATGGCTGGGTAGTAAGAGATTCTCAAAGGACGTACTACTTCCAGTGAAAAAAATAGCATGGGTATTTAATGAACCCTTTGACATCCTAGGGATAACGTTTTTTGTTGAAACCCGGAAAATACTGGAGTACAATTCCAGAATAAAGCTAGATGAGGTCAGAAAGCTTTTAGACTTGTGGTCCTGGAGAACTTTGAGTATCATGGGCAAAATACAGGTAATTAAGTCACTCGCAGTGTCTAAATTCGTACATTTCTTAACAACACTTCCTATTCCAAATGACTCTTTTCTTAAAGAATTGGAAACACTTTTCTTCTCCTTTATTTGGGATGGAAAGGGGGATAAAATAGCAAGGAAAACAATCGTTAATGATATAGAAGATGGGGGATTGAAGATGACCGATATTCGATCATTTGCCAAGGCCCTAAAGATCTCCTGGATTAAAAAAAGTATGGGACGTAAATTATCAGGCAGACTGGAAAAGGCTCTTACTTTCTGATCGCCTCTATTGGAACGATGCTTGGCTACTAAATAAAAGATCTTTATCACTCTTGGCAGGCTCGTTAGGTGAAAATTTTTTCTGGAGTAATGTAGTTGAATCATGGGCAGAGTATGTTCAGGAAACTGCTGAAGCCAGTGACCTTCTGTCACAGCCACTATGGAATAATGTGTTTATTAAGATAGAGAATAAACCTGTGTTTTATAAGACGTGGTACACAAAAAATTTACGCTATGTCAATGATCTCGTTGACGAATCTGGCGTTTTTATGTCACCAACCGAACTGATTAATAAGTTTAACCTAAAGTGCACCTTCTTACATGCTTATGGCATTATGTGCCCAATCCCAAGTTCATGGAAGTCAAAGATCAGAGAGTTTGGTCACCTTGGGTCAAATCCCAAAATACAGAGAGATTATTTAGGACACAAAACGTGACCAGTGTTACTTACGGTACGTTACGAAAATCGATTGCCATACAGCCAACTATGGTGCAGTGTAAATGGAATAATCATCTAGTATCATCTTCGGTCGAATACTGGTCTACCTATTACAGTATCCCTTTCTTATGCACGCCTGCTAGTAAGCTGAGAAGCTTTCAATATACGATCCCATAGAACTATCGGCATAGATGTATTGTTAATGAAAATGGGTATTAAAGATCACGAAGCCTGCTTTTCTGCAACAGTATACCTGAAACCATAGAGCACCTCTTCTGGTACTGTGACCGGATATCCCCCCTCTGGAGTGCCCTTGCAAATTGGATTTGGTTGGTAACAGGAATGAAATAGAATTCTCCCTTGAATCTGTTCTCCTGGGCTATACAAAATGCTTGCCTTGTAAAAATGCGATTAATTGTATTACTGTTTAGTAGTCAAGTTTTTCATATGTAAATGCAAAATGGAAGGACGTAACCCCAATTTTGCTGGTGTACAAAGCTACCTTAGGTTTCATTATAATATTGAAAAATTTGCTTGTGACTTTTCTCATCAAGATAAAATTTTAAGTAAGTGGAACCGATGGAAAAATTATGTTGTCAGTAAATGATGTAATGTGTTATACTGTAAGTAGAGTAAGTATTGTACCGTATTCTAAGTAGTAAGTATTGTAATGTAAGTTATGTAAGTATTGCCCTGACAGTAGAGTTATTGTAATGTCAGTGGTGTAAGTGAGCTGTATTTTAAGCGATGTAAGGAGTTTTTGTGTTTTGTAAATAAAGAATTACTGTTGCTAAAAAAAAGACTCCACTCAGTTGATACCCACAACCTCTGAAGGTGAAATATTGGGAATCGGTACCATCAATGTGTGTTCCTCCCACTTTAAGTGCACCAAGAAACTACATCTACTACCGCTGCATCCATACATGTTAAATAGATTCGTTTTTTAGATTGCAAGCATTGGCACTTAAAGCAAAAACTTGGTCTGAACATTGGAAGCCCAAATACTGGAGATAACACTAACTCTTTTTGCGGAGAGCATTAAGCAGGTACGCGGGATGTTCAATAAAGAAAGCCTCATGTGAACAATCATCAAATTAAAGAAATGCTCACAGACAAATGCTCAAACATTCAGAGTAGTGTTGAAGATTGCTATAAGCATGTAAATTAACCTGGTTTTGAGAACAACCATTTTAGTTACCGT
>OX419335.1:41510524-41548024 GCA_948470475.1 Galaxea fascicularis | reverse complement strand
CAATCTCTACTGGATCAATCCGTCTTCACGGCGGAACGCTATCAAGTGGCAGAGTGGAAATTTTCTACAATAATCAGTGGGGCACAGTTTGCGATGATGACTGGGGTGTAAATGATGAGAAGGTGGTTTGCAAACAGCTTGGCTTTCCACAAGCTACCACGGCGTATACGGGATGCCATGGTCAAGGATCCGGTCCCATTTGGCTGGATGATGTGCACTGTACGGGTACCGAGCCACGCTTACACAACTGCGGTCACCGCGGAATAGGTACCCATAATTGTGATCACTCAGAAGACGCCGTAGCTCAATGCTCTTATGCTTCTTCCTCCGTCCGCTTGGTTGATGGTGGAGCTAACTATGGTCGTGTTGAAGTTTATCACAACGGAGTGTGGGGAACAGTATGCGATGACCATTGGGATATCGATGATGCCCGAGTGGTGTGTCGTCAGCTTGGTTTCTGGAGTGCGCTCTTCGCTCTTCCTCGTGCGAAATATGGTTACGGAAGTGGTACTATATGGTTGGATGACGTCGCCTGCACGGGATTAGAGTCTTCAATATCCGCTTGCCCTCACCGTGGTTGGGAAATTGAAAACTGCGATCACAACGAAGATGCTAGTGTAGTCTGTACCGTCTAGTTTTTGAACTAAATAGATACAAATAAATAGTAATACCAAACTATTGATTAATCCTAAAATTAAACGTCTCCTCTGAGTGAAACCAGCCCTAGCTTGCTGCATAATAGTATAGTGCGAAGCGGAACCAATCAAATTGTCGCATCCGTAATGAAAAAATAGGCTTAGAGCTAGTAATTAAAATATTACAGTATAAAAATGAAGAGTGATTTTCTATCTTCCCGTGTCTAGTTAGGATACTTTATGTAGGCCACAAATGTATCTAAGTAATGAGTAGCACTTATAAGATGCAGTTATATTTAGATGCATGCATTTTTGCGAGGTTTTTGAATTTAAGAGTTTTCATGCATGGCGGTAAGGAGGTGTGATTGCTTCGTATTCATAGAAGTTTTTTGATTAACGAACATGGGAAACAGGATTCATTCCTTTCAACAATACAACAATGTTGTGATTAGATTTTATTCAGCTAAGTTTGCCGCAAATGTTTTTCTGCCCGAGGTGAAGTGTTTTCTATTTGATAGTCGAGAGCGACTACACTTCTTTTTTTGTAAGAACGTTGAGGCTGAGATTTAACAAAATTTTAAGAACATGGTAAGAAAATACCCAGGTTAAAAGTCAGTAGGAACGTCTTTATTTTGTTTTTTGTTGTGAATGCTTGCTTTTTGTAAAGCCACATTTGCCAAGAGTTGGTTGGCGCGACATCTTGTTCGGGGCCGCATCAGAGCAAGCCGCACAACCATGTGACAAGCAACTTGAGGTTTTCTGGTCAAGTCCGCTTTGATTTATTCAAATACTATACCATGTAACTTAAGAACATCTTAAGAACGATTTCAGGCTCAAATCACCAAGAGAACAAGAACTGTCAGCCTCACCTCCAAAATTAGACGTTCCTATAACAAAAAAGAGTGTAATCGAGTAATTCTCGTTCGCTTTGGTTCTGCTTTCCTTAGCGTCATGATTAATTGGAAAAAGCCGCACATTTTCTCGACCAGTAAGAAGCGTCGAATCCGTTTACATGTGAGATAGGAGCTGTCATGCTTGCGCTTGTGCGTGCGTCGCTAGTGAAATCCAGGCTTAAAATGTGAAGACTCTGATCAACCATTGTTTAGTATTTCCTTTTATTTCTGTTCAATGTGAAGCTTACTACAGAAAAAAAGTTGCTGAATTAAAAAAAAAGTAGTGCTATAACTATGAGAAGTAGAATGGTGAATTAATTCACACATCTTCGCGAACCTTCGAGGCTTTAAGTGCAAATTGAGTTAAAGGGGAAGTATCATGAGTTGCGCCTATGCGAATTGATCAAGAATGAAAAATAGTAGTCGATAGATAAATTCTTTTATGGCACTTGAACCACTCCTTGGGATCTTTGCGATCGGTTAGAGTTATCTTTTTTCGACCAGAATTGTCTGTCCGACCCCCATGACCAATGCCGAATCCCCCACTTGAGGACGCCATTTTGTTTTCACGGTTCAACTTGAAAAATCTTAGCCTAATCTTTTTCAAGTTTGAGCGTCAGCGGGAGCATGCGCAGCTCTTGCTAGTTCTCCTTTAAGAATAGAATAGATAGGACTCGAATCTATTGTAACTTTACTGTCAGAGAAGTCCTGTACAGGAAAGACGCAAGTATGTAACAGAGTTCCAGTCCTAAGAATACCTATGTTAACAAGTTTACCAAAATAATAAAGTTTTAAAGATGGTGTGAACTATAGCCGAGTTTTCCAAGAAGTGGTGAGGTGATCTGCGAAGGCACGTGTGTCCTCGCTTTGACAAAACCACAAGGCTGTGGTGAGCTCTTGAAAACTGGACACTGCATTAAATGAAAATAATGCACAGTATTCGATGAGCAACCAACACGGCTCTCTCTCGTCACTCGTCACAATAAAAAGCCCCTGGATTTGCAGGCTAAGTATTTAAAACATCACACACAGACTTGTATGACTACGGTACATCCAAATCATCCTTTGACTGCACTCTACAACAGCTGGTGTAGTTAGAATACCCAGACTGTACATAAGTTCATTGATCAGGCTATGCAACTAATCTTGTGTTTAGTACATGTCTACCAGAGGCTCTGTGGAAGGCCTCACCGATAACTGTCTGACAGGGTAGCCACCCGCAAATAAGGAAAGAGAATACTGGTATGGCACTACATACCTGCCTCTTCCCTACCAGTCTTTTGATTCCCATACCAACCTCCCTTTTTTTTTGTCATGAATCTATGGTCTATTATTGAACAGGCGCACGGCAACAACTAACAACAAAACGCTAAATGGGAGTTAGATATTGCAAGCATTTTTTTTTAATAATGTTGAAGAAACCTTTTTCCGAGCGCTTCCTTCGCAATAGGCCATTTCCGAGTTCATGTCTGCCTCTTCTTCAAAGCGAGTCTAAGTGCAAAGTTTTTGTGATGGTAATTAGTTCTACTTTACATATGAATGAAAACTAATTTTCATAACAAAAACTTCGCACTTAGACTCGCTTTGAAGAGGAGGCAGACACGAACTCGGAAATGGCCTATTCGCTTTAGTTTTTGCAGCCATAATCCACTTGGCCTCAGGGACAAAGAGGCTCATACATGACCAAAGAAAGCACAGTAAATCTACCAATCCACCAGCAATTGGTCTTTCAAATGTGTGCTTGTAACTTTTTGGTAAGTTCATGAACTCTACCCAGATCAATCACAGGTGAACACTGTCCGTGAGGAAATGAAACATTGCAAAGCATGTGAAGTGGATGACCAGTCTGACGAACAACTCGATTAAAGTTTGTTCCTTCAGAATTACACTGCGCCACTGTCTGGGAACATTCATGAACTGAAACTTGACCTGAACCACATTCCTCTACAACTCTGTCATAAAGTGATGAATAAAGATCATCAAGAGGAAGCACAACCTGGAAAATAAGAGCAGACGATAAGGTTCATATTTAACTCCATTGTTATGTATCTAAAGTGATGCAGCAAGCATTTTGTTCAATTCCATAAGATGCACATTACCAGTCCTCAAGGTGCAGGTGTTGACAAATGCCAATAAAATTAAAGGTGGCCCACACTGAAAAGTAATTAATTATTTTCTTTCGAAAGTGATTGAAAACTTTCGTTTTTAAAAGGAGTAGTATCTGAAAATTAATGAAGGTTCAGTCTTTGCCTACAAAAAATAAAAGTGCAAGTGAAAATCAATTCCCTGTTTGTATGATAAAACATCACTAACATAGCAAATTGGTTGGAATTAAGCCCTGACTAAACGATCAAACAATAATTATTTTGACCAACACCATGTTTGCCACACACAGTGTGGTCAGTGGCTAAACAGAATTTTTAACAAATTTAATACTAGACAAAGTGTGTCTACATTAAGTATTACCACTGATCTTTTTGTTGGATGAAATGCTTTACTTAAAACCATGATGCAAAAACTTTTCTATTCTGTAGTTTACTGGTATTAAAGTTTAACCAATGATGTTTTTATCACCAAGTTAAGACATGTAGAGTTTTGAGCCAAGTGGACAGCAACTAAAACTGAGTTTTGATATAGATCAGGCACCAGAGCACAAATCATGTAAAGCAAAAGAAACAAATGACAGAACACAAAAGAATGCCAGATAAAGAGTAATCCTAAGTGGACAAAATACAATGCTTTCCGGTACCTGTAGAAAGACCCAAAATTTCATCACTAAAAACTGCTGAAAAGAGCACCCTGACTTATCTGTGAAGCTTAAGTTTCATACTGTACATTTTACAGTGCACATGTTTTCATAAATTTAAGCTAGTGACCGACAAGACAATGGTCACTCTTACGTAGTATAAACACAAGTTTGCTGGTGTGATAGATAGCCTGTACAAATAAAATTAAGGTGCACCTAACCCCCAAAATTTTTTTTCGCTTAAATATAACTTTGCACCTTTTTGAAACACATTGAGCCTTTTTATGCCTTTTTAAACCAAATCTTGACTATTAATGGGCTATATGGTTATGAGTCATCTGTCCCATGACTGGACTAGTAAGGGGCATGGGTCTATTCCTTACATGACGTCACAACCTGCTTTGCATGCATTTTCCAAAGATTTAATGCAATGCAAATCAGTTTGTGATGTCTAGTAAGGAATGGATCCATGCCCCTTGCTAGCTCGGGCGTGGGACAGATGATGGCTAGATTTTGTAACTTTTACAGCCATAAAAAGTGAATATTTGGTTGAAATAATAGGCACAAAACGGTGTAATATGTTTCGGACAGGTGCAAAGATTTATTTAAGTGAAAAAAATTATTTTGGGGTCAGGTGCACTTTTAAGCTGTATCTGACTAAACATCTCACCAGCATGCCATCACTGCACTTTAATGAAAGAGCTTGCCACTGTGAACAACCTTGGAATGCACGTCTTTCTTGGAAAGTCTGCAGGTCTACCAACTTTGGAAATCTGTATTAATAAACTTTATCAATAAGTAGACAGTAGTACAGTCTACTTTAATTTGCATGTCCAATAAAATTTACAGAAGAACATTGGGGTAATTGCCATATCAACAGCTAAGTTGACATCAGAACAGGAGGTTGGCAGCACAAGGTTAGTAAATTAAAGTATCAACACCACCTCAGAGTGTCTTCCTGCACAAGAGAGTTAACTACTTGTAATATACCTGTCACTACATATGAGTATGAATGTTTTTTTAGACTTCATTTTCACGATTATTCAGACAAGTTTCAAAGTTTGAGATGAACGGGGCAAATATAGTCAATGACTGGGTGCACAATCAGTGTTAATCACCAATCGCAAAAGTAATATCTTCATAGAAATAAAACGTTTGTACTCTGTAATCCCAACAAAATCCGACATTAAGTAAAAAGCGACAAACTGAATTGTAGGTGGTCAACTTTAATGACTCTAAATCTGAGAAAAACAAAATTAAACTGGTTTGAAATAAAAAACACAAACAAATTCAAGCCATTTGCATCGTGTATTTTAGTATAATTATACCTAAACAAACTTTTTTTTTTTTAGCTGCACAATTTTGCTTAAATATTTCCTAAGTCAGCGAGATATTTAAAGGCTGAGCATCCTGTACTCACCTGCAAAACCGTAACAGCTCATAAACCTGTGGCATTCCCATCTTGATTTGCCGAGCAATATATTTTGAAGCTCCTTCTGCTGGAGTCATCCACTAATATGAAACTATGTGATTAGCTATTGATAAATTAATATTATCATAATAATAATTATTATTGTTATTAATTATTATTGTTAATACTATTATTATGAGAAGACCAAGAAAGCTATTAACTGAGCATAATTATTATGCAGTACTGATGGTGTCATATTTGAATTGAAAAACTCAACAGAAACAACAAAATCAAAAATATCAACATAAAATAATGATGTCTATGAAATTAATCATATAAGAACTGCGGAAATGAAATGAAACAAAGAATGATCCTTGAAGTTGTGAACACAATTTATGCATTTGTGTAAAGCTTTATCTGTTTCTTTTGACATTCTAAAGCTGCCAATGTTGGTATCATCCACTAAAATAAAATAGACAAGTCAGGTTTAACATTCTGCTTGCAACATCAGTGAACAGCAAGAGAACAAAGAAACAGTTTCCAAACAAAAGGGGCGACTACAAAGGCAAAAGAGGTACAAGAAGTTTTCACCCAACAACACATGTATGGTATTGTTAGAACTTTAAATCTTCGTACAAACTGCCAAATGACACATACACATAATTCCATAACCTTGTGAAACTGTGGACAAAAAAATTAATTTGTCAACTCTTAAGTAAACAGGCGCGCTTTTCGTAACTCCCTAAAACATTTCGGGCCCGAAACACTATTTTACGTGAACAAAGTTCACATAAAGAAATTTGGTCTTTCATCGTTTAGGGCCAGAAGGTCAAAGGTTTTTTGACACCTGTTGTGAGAACTGCAGGTTTCTTTTTCTGAATGTGTCACTCATGGAAAATCCCATATTTTACTTCTTTGCCAGGCCTTGAATACCTGATTGCATTTCTCTTCCCCATGAAGACATTGGGCCGATTATTTGAACAAAGTCCAACTTAAACCATGGTTTAAGGCACGTAATGGTCCTCTGCATTCTAATTATAAGTGGATTATTTAAAGGAATAAATGTTTTTGTTGTCTGTGACATATACCTGCTTGGTTTTGATTACAGTGAAGAACACCTAACTGTTTGGGTTGGCCAGATAGAAATCTAGTTAGACCGTGGTTTTGTTAAACTTCGTCTAAACTTCGTTTAAATAACCGACCCATTATGTTTAAGGCAGGGTTATCAATCCTGTGGTCCCTGTGATCCTGTGGTCCCTACCACAGCAACACCAATCTACACTCAGTGCGGCGGGATATATCATGCCATTAATTGCATGCATCATTTTCAACAAAACGCCCAAAACTAGCCTGATTTTAAAGTTTGTATGAAGCTTATCAAAAAACAAGAAAAAATAACCAGCTAAACAGAAACACCTTAGCATGAGACATCTCTTTGTCATCAAGAAGCACTGTGGGTTCATCATCAAGGAAACAGGTATAAAATAGGGTGTCAAATCGCCTGGGTAAACCGATCGGAGTTAGCCAGTTACACCATTCAGTGAGTGACCATACATCAGGAACACACTCCAATTCCCTGTTTAAAAACAAACTTTGGTCGTAAATAAATGTTATTAAGTTCCAATGTTCTGACAAATGTGAAAGAAAGTGATAGGAAAACCTGTTGCTTGAGATGAATTTTTTTTTCCTGAAAACATGCAAGAAATTCTGAATAAAGACATGACTAAACATTTGACAAATGCTGGTAATTTTTCTTGCCACAGATTCTTCAAGATTCTCATATTTGACACAAAAAAACCAGTTTGCTCCACCCTAGCCTGCATGACCAGACGCCTTTTTCAGCTGTGTGAAACAAGAGCCAATAGGTGTCTGGTCACCCAGGCAAGCTTCACCAGAGTAAAATCTATAACCCCTAAGGGGTCTCCTCCCTTTGACGAGTAAAATCGTCTGGCGTTAGCCAGAGTAAAATCTATAAAGTCACTCTTAGGGAGTAAAGGGTTAAGGGAGACAGTTTTTGAACCCTTTAAGCCCAGAGTAAAATCTATAAAGGCTCGCTTAGGGAGGTAAGGATTACACTGTACAAGAGCTTGCTTATTTACCTGCTAACCGGGCTTAATCTAGGAAATATGTTTAGTCTCCGGTCTGCACCCAATAGTCTATGTGGTAATTATGTTTTGTCTCTACCGTCTACAAAAAATACTACTCTTCACTCCTTTTAATATATGGAACTCTCTTCCAGATTTTTTTAGAACTTCTGATTTTGCCACTTTCAAGCACAAGATTCTACAGTATGTCACTCTTTTAAATATTTTAGATTTTAGAACGTTATAATTTTACATTACAGTAGTATTCAGAATCATACTTGTAACTCAAAGATACTAGCTTCTCTTTAGCTACTCTAAATTTAATGTTAAATAGCAGGGGTTTCACTAAGTTTTTAAGTAGGCAGCCACGCCGACTAGAGTAGGTGGCTATGTCGGCTGTACCGAGTGAGGAATACATTTTGTTCCATTGGAAAGTAGGCGGTGGCAATGATTTGGGAAGTAGCCGGCAAAATTTGCCGGTTGTCAGCTTCTATCGAAACCCCTGAAATAGAGTATATGTATATATGTATGTATCTCAAATTTTCAAATCCAAATATCTGAGGACAGAAGCTGTGATGAACAGCCTCTGAAAAGAACTACTAGGTGACCAAAAGCAGTGAGTCAAACTATCAGCGCACTGTCTGTCGGAGTGGGCCCCTGTCCCCCCTGGGGTACCCCAGGAACCAAACTTGGTCCCTGGTTGTTCTTGTTGATGATTAACGACCTCAAGGTCGACATGCTCACCAGGAAGTAAGTGGATGACACAACTATCTCTCAAACTTCAAGGTATAGTTTGATGCATATATAATATTTAGTAGTGAGTTAAATTCTAATGAAGGTATTTTGTGTTGTCACATCTATAAATTCTCAACTGAAGTCTAGATCACACAAATTTACCAGTAGCTGTCCATCCCGTGCTCATGCATTGTTCTTATCTGGGTTACAAAAGGAGAAAGGAAATGGGGTTGAGAAGGACAATATTTTGGAAAAGGAGGTTAAGACCAGAAGGCTACAGTAAGAATGAGGGCAGAAACAGTATCAGCAGCAGATGTTATAACAACCTGGAAGGAAAGAGTATGCAGGCCATCTCCCCAACAGGAGAAAAATGGGAATACCTGTCCAATAACGTTGATGTCCATCCCATTTCAAAATTATGACCAGATGTATTACCTGCACATAGTTAAAAACTTTGTTGCATCTGCATAAATCTGTTTCCTCCAGTTCTGGATCTCATCCACATTAAGGTGGCTCTGCTGCTCATCTGTGAGACGTTTCAATAACAGAATGCCTGACTCCTCAAATGTCTCTCTTATTGCACATATTCGAAAAGCAACTTCACTTGGAATGTCTGTAATTGATTTCTTTAATAGTGGTGGCCGTGGTCCTTGAATATTGACAAGAGAGGTGAAGTCTTTACCAAACTTAGCAAATGACTGCTTAAACAGTTCCATCCACTCGTTTGAGAAGTCAGCTTTGGTCTCAATAACACCACCAGGGAATACATATGTACTTGGCTGAAAACATTTACAAGGCGAAAAAAGCAAAATGAAATAAACAGATTAAGAACAATTTTGGACCTGCAAACAATGTGATATCATATCTTATGACATGACTTAATAGTATTTTCCATTCAACTTCTTCAAGTCAATTTGAAATTTACAACAGATTGTATGGTGAAGTGGCAACTCTACTGTATTGATGGGGGGCAGAGTCTTTGTAAATTAATGTCTGTTTTTTTAAAACCACTCAAACCCTGACATTCCAATTTTCGGTGAGTACTTAAAGTTTTGCAAGAGCTTTTGATTTGTGGTGTGTATTTATCTATAACTTGTTTTGTTTATGCTATTTGTATGCTAATGAAGTGTAGAATAGAGTACAGTGTATGTACAGGATGTGGACAAATATCTCCACGATCATTAGAAATCACGCATGGCAGTTTATGCCTCTGATCTTGTCAGAAGGATTGCTCCATAGTCCCATACACTAGTTGTGCATGCATAACTCTTCATAGACTGAGAGAGTGAATAGGGTTTGATTCAGATACCGTAATTCATGGACAACCACCTTAACGTATAACACGTTACCGTTCTAGGACAGCAGTCGGTTAGCGGTTTTACATCGTAGTTATACATACCATAAATGCACTCTTGGCGCCCCTCTCAAGCAACAACACCCTGTAGTCGAAGTGACTGTTCAGTTTGGTGTTCCGTGCGACTAATATTAAAGTCGCGGCATCCCGTATCGTTGTCTTAACAGCGTTCATATTTTTGTCCCTGGTTCAACCTTGACCGACATATTGGATTTGTACCAACGAAAATGTAGGAAGTCTGGGTACGAAACGCCTGGCCACCAAGCCCTCGGCAAGAAGAGAACGTCATGCTAACCCACATAACTGACAGAACGTTATCATCCCCGCCCAACAACGTCTGACAATTTGCCTCGCAACGCAACCCAATCAACAGTGATAACGAATGCGGTAACTGACGCCATGTTGTGCCGCGTAGCACTATAAACACATACAAGTGGTGGAACAGAGAATTACCTCTGAAGTGTAAATTAAAGTGTTAACAGAGACCCATGAAAAACCACTGGGCGTTAGCCCTAGTAAAGGGTATCAGGGAACCACACGAGGCAAAGAAAAATTCTTATGACCTCGGTGGGAATCGAACCCACGTTGTGGAGTAGAGACTAGTGCTCGTGCGGTCGGAGAAGTTGGGTTTTTATCTGGCAAACGGATGCGCAATGCTTTTCTCAATAGTGGTCACATAAAACCGGTAAACTTTTTCAAATTCTAGCCATACAACCTATGCTCACATTTTGGCAACTGCCAAAATACTTCGAAAGGTAGACGTACACTTTTTTAAAAAAAAAACATCTGCCCCAGAGATTAAGCCTGGTTTCAAGCCTAGGTGTCCAGCAATTGTTCTCTGTGAGGTATTGGTAATGAAAAAATACGTGACGAGGAGTTTTCCAAGTGATACCCTTGGGAACTCTTCAAAAAAGCTGTTTGATCGGAGACTTCTTTTCTTTCTGCATCCACTGAAACGCCTGTGTAAGATGTAAAAGCAACAATAAGTAACCATCTGGCAAGGTTCATAAGTAATTAGTAATGAAATGACGATGTCCAAGGCGAAGAAACTAAGGTGGACTAAAATTAGAGTAAACAATTTGTAACGAGTCTTCTGGGGAAGCCATGACAAGTGCATAAGAAAACCAAGTGAATTGTGGGTAGGTCTAGTCCTTTGTGGGAGCAAACGAAGTGGTAATTTGGACCAAAAGACTAGATCTACCCACAATTCACTTGGAACTGGTCATTAGCAAAATGTTGTATTATGGCATATATCTAAGTACCATATTTTCTCGTTTTTACGTCTCCGGTGTTTATTCAAACATAGGCGTTTTGGTACCGGCGTTTAGTAAAGCCTGCGTGTAATCGGGGCCCCGATTTTATTAATAAGGTGTCGTTTTACGTCAATCTCTCAGCTGATTTTTTAACGCTGAAAGTTACAGTAATACATACGTCACCTGTGTAAGGAAATCGCGATGAGAAACAAACAGAACAGAAAAGTTAAAATGACGAAATGGGAACAAGTTAAACTGAACGGTCTGCGAACAAGTAAAACTGAATTATAGGTGATGCCGTCAACGTCTTCGTCGTTGGTTAAGGTGGTTCGAAATAGTTTTCATTTTCCCGAGACAAGTTCTACAACTTCTTTTCTAAATTATGTTTGGTTCATCGTATCACTATGAAATTTGGCACAGAAAACCTGTTACCTTTGCAACTATATGACGCATTCGGTTGAGCTCCTAAAATCGAAATTTTTTATCTTATTTAAGAAACAGGACGGTGAAATCTTCTTAAACTTCTATATTATACGTTACCAGGAATGATTATTGCTTTCTTATCAGTTTTTTTCCTAACTACAGAATTTTTTAAAAGTCGGATTATATACGCAGCCAATTGATCTTAGTTGTTACCGAAAAAATTGAAGAGATCTACAGAGAAAGCGGAATTTCGATTCGACAAGAAATGCATTGGCATTGCATGACACACGCGTGCTCTTATTTTTTATTGATATCGCGTGTGTTGTTTACGCGCGCGCGCGCGCTCGGCTAAAGCTACGCGCCGGCAATTTATTGATGCGTTAGATTAATCTTTATAAACGACAATCTTACTATGACAGCGATCACTATAACACAAGAAAAAAAGCGCGTCAATATTAAGCTTAAAAAATTACAGCAACGTGAACTCTCCCTTGATGCTTCAGTTGGACGGCAGCCTACTACCGTCTTATGTTACGCCGGTACTTTTTCTGCCATGAAGTGATCAAAGTAATATGTCCTACGTCGTGCTATTTAAGGACTTATTTGTACTATTAAACCCGAAGCCGATTAAACGCCGGAACCTGGATTAAACATCGATCCCTGGCGTTTATTTGATACTGATCAGTTTTTAACCAACGTTTATACCAGGTTGTGTTCAGTGACCAGACCCTCCAGTAGAAGCGAGGAAGCTGGTGACCTTGTTTTAAAACGAACCTCACTCCTTTTCTCACGTGAATTGTGTTATTCTTTTGCAAACTAGTCTACATAGAGGTTTGTGCCAAAACAAGGTCACCACCAACCTTCTATTCAAAGGCTAGGTCACTGAACACACAACTGTAAAATAGCCTAATACCATGAAAAAATACTTGTTAAATATATTAAATGGAGAGACGTTTTAACAGCAACTATAGTCATCTTAGTCAATAGTTTATGTTTGCGTCTTTCTTGGATTAAGCTTTTTTTTTTTTGAAGTGCTATGAATGTAGACTAGAGCAAAGGTGTTAATATTGCTTACATGGAATTTCAATTGACATTCCTGTTTGTCGATAAAATCAACATGTAAAGTGCTTATAAGCTTAAGCTTAACTTAATAGCCCGAGTTCACTGAAACAAGAAAAGATTTACGGCGGTAAAATAGAATTAATTTTCCCGTTTTGTGTTAATTCGTCTTAAATACAAAGATGAAATAAATATGTACTCTTACCTTCAATTTCCTAACACTTGTCTCTTGTAATCATGGACAGAGCTGAACAACGTCTGCGCATGTGTTAGATTTTGGCGGATTAACGTGAGGTTGATAACGTGCGAATACAAGACCGCTTTTGTGAAAGAAAACAAATCTCTCACAATTTCTACACCCCCTAAATCCCTTCAGCATTTTTGGATCTCGCGCGCTGGAGCCCACACTTCCGATCGCATACCAGTGACGTAGTGTGTCGTTATTCAGCTCTGTCGTTCTATCCCTGTAATGTGAATTACCTGACCGCGAGTATGGGAGCAAGAACTTACTCGCTTCGTTCCCAGATCTCTCCAACACAGAGTTTCACTTGATTGCAGTACCTCAATGCAAAGTTTGAGCCCGATTTGACTGGTTAACAATGAAATTCCGTTTTTCCTATTGGCTGAACTATAGCGATGAAACCATTTCCTCTATTAATTCTTTTGGAGATATTTAGTCAACATTGTTCCCAGATGGTTCTTTATATACGTAAGGTTTCGTTATTAGAGTAAATAAGCTAATTTTAGCATCTCCAGACGTGAGGGTGACTGACGGGAAACAGTTAGTTAAAGCTAAAGGTTTTTGAAAGTGTTTATATTTCTGATATCCTTGTTGAAATTGGCTTTTGCAGTTAGGTCAAACACGGAATATAATGGTAGGTGTCACTGTTTATGTAATGGTGTAAAATGGAAATTTATTCGAAAAGTACACGTAGGCATTTACATCCCTTTATGTGAAATGAATTGAAAAATAAATAAATTGAAATTATTTTTTCTTTTCTTCATTCCGTCTGAAGGATGTAGACAGACTGAATTAATGATAACTCCAACTTTTTCATTTTGTTACCAAGATTTCCATATTTTCCCTTTGTTTCCCTTCCTTTCTTCCAATCTCAATTCCCTTAAACCGTCTAATTGGAGCTTGATTTGTGTTGATGGGGCTCGATTTCATAATCGAGCAAAGGCTGTTCCCCCCCCGGAAAATGAGTTTAGACCGAGCTCGACTAAAATCGAGCTCGAGTCATTGATCGTGTACGATTTTGACAATCGTGCTCCATAGTGCACCGAGCACAAAATTAAAACCCGAGCTCCTTTACAATCGAGCTCGACTTAACGGTTGTCGAGCTCGATATTTCGACTGTGATTCTCATTCAAGCTCGATTTGGATCGCGAGCTCGATTGACATGATTGGAGCTCGGTTGTCCAGAAACAAAAATTAACGCGGACCCAGGGAGGTTTCCAAACACGTCTGAGCTTTCGAGTTCCACTGCTTTCAATCCTCAGAGAATTCGCTTCTTCCATCTGATCTGCAGTGGTGTTCTCGAGGAGTCCAGCGATTTCACCACAGCGAAAACTTGAAACACAAAGCTTTTTCCAATGCTTGTAGTCAACACGGTTAGTACATCCTTTTCATAAAGGAGACTCTCAATGCCAGGTCTTGCTCTTTCTTCAGATTAATTTGCTTTAAGGATCTTAAATTCAAAGTTGAACCAAGAATCCGTATTATTATCCGCTACTGAAGTCCGCTGCTCCCTTGTTTGACATGTGTGACCTTCGAATTGGTCAATCAGCAATTTACGTTCAGAATCTGAACGTAAATACTCAAATCTTACAAAGACCATTGCAGGCTCTGCTCTCCTTCGCCCGCCCCAATCCCCTAGCTTTTGACCGCGCGCAATTAGGAAGCAAATCTTGGAATAATCCATACGGAGAGCCTCTTTGCAGGCTAGGATTCGAGTTCATAACATAACAACTTACGCTTAGACAAGCGCACGTGTCACAGAAAAGTTTTTTGACAGCCGCCTTGACCCAAAAGGTCATTTCACTTTGATAATTTGACAGGTCAGTCAAGCGGAAAAGGGACCAGAACTCAAATCTGGCAAAGACCATTGCAGGCTCTCCCTTCTTTTGCCCGCCCTAATCCCCGAGCTTTGACCGCGCGCCATTCAAGAGCAAGTCGACGCGACCATCTCTCGGAATACCTAAATGGAGAGCCTGTTTGCAGGCTAGTCAGCCTCGGGAACGGTCCGGGTCCATTCATCCAACTAGTAAACCAAGGCAACGGAACACGGAAATAACGTTCTTTAATTAAACAAGATGTAGGTGGACCCACGAATTCTTTTGTCTGGCCGACAAAGAACAAATGGCAGTCCCTCGACAGATCATTATTTAAGAAGCCCGAGTTGCAACAGGCTGGTCTAGGCCTTCAAAACGTTTCCCTCAACTGTAGGACCAATGCAACGGAGGTCACGACGAAGCTAGAAGAGAGCTACCCCAAGTTAATTACGGGTGGAGGAGGGTGGGGGTGGAGTGGGGGGGTGAGAAACGCGGGTTCATGTTACATGTAAGATTAACCTTTGTTCATGAATGGGTAGACAAGGGCTTGAATTTCTAGGTATTTCACTCTACCTATTAAACTTCTAGTGTTGGCGAATGCATCCAACCATTTGCGGAGACATTGTTTTTCGGGGAAATCGGCCCATTGTACTAAAAATATTGCTTTGTAAAGTGTAGAAAGAATAGAATAGGATATTGCGTTTTTTGTTGTGTGAAGCGCGTTGGTTATTAGTTGATTAGTTAAGTTTAATGAACGGTAAAAGAGAAGAAAACTTGAGGGTCTTGGTTTTCGGAAAACGCATGTCAACAGTCAATAGCGAAGACTAAGACCCGGCAAAGAGTAGAATCACGTCTCTGTTGCAAATATAACTAAAAGAAAAAAAAGACAAGACCATTCAATCTTCACTGACTAATAGGGAAGGGAGCTCCGCCCCTCCCCCCCCCCCCTCAACTTTTTGTGGGAAAAAGAAATTAGTAAAAACCATTTCCAGAAATAAAAAGTACGTTTCCGGTAGGCTAAAGCTGGTGGACCTCACGGGAGAACATCGGCCAAACCTGACGGAATATTTCTGCGTTACAGTCAGCTCCGGCCCTACTGCCCACACTTTTTAAAAAATTGCTCCGCGGGCCCTGTTCTGATCGTATTAGGGATTTAACGAGGACGGTGACGGCAACGAGAACACCTTAAAACTGAATAGGTTTAATGAGCAAAAACAATGGTTCTGCACGTGCTTTTTGCATTTTGGTACATTTCTTTACCGTCCTCTGCAAAACAACAACGTGAAATGACCACTATTAGGTTTTCTCGACAACGTGAGTGTATGACGGCAAAATCCTTTTTCTTTTTCATTACTTTCACGTCATTCATATTAACTTAGTTCCTGGAGAGTTCTCCAGCATTTTCCAAGTTAAATAAATTGGAATGATTGCTAAAGAGTTACAAAAACGAGAAGTTCTATTTTTAAATGACGTTCTCGTTGCCGTCTTCGTTTCTTAAACTTCCTATTGTTAAGAGTGCAGAGTTTATGGATATATTTTTGTGGCTATAGCCTTACAACTACATCCTTCTTCAGCCTTTACAAAAGTATAAGTTTATCCGTGGCCTCTCTATGTACGTACATACTGACAAACTCATCGAATGTCGCGTTTTAAGTTCCAAGACGTTCCACGAGACGGATACGTCCAAATGTTTCTTGATTTTAATTGTTTGTTTAACATGTCCCGTCGACCTGTAATAATCACATGTCTAATTAACAAGTGAAAGTGAAGAGATTTTGTTGAAACTGGCGAGCAAGTAAGATCAGAGGACATTTTGTCAACCATGTCGGCCTCCATTGGTCGGCATGGGATAAATAAACAGCATTCTCCATTTGGCGTGAAAATATGCTCGCATATGTGTCCGAGGACATTATCTGTACCGAGAAACGAATAGCTTCGCTCTCGGAAAACTTTAAGTTTCGAGGAACTGATTATGTGCAAGGATAAATATCCGAGCAGATTTTTAAAGCTAAATGGGGGCTACTGTCTTTATTATCCTTGAAATATTTTTCGCAACACGCATTTGGGGAGTATATAAAATAGTCTCCATTTGGCGCGAAAATATGCTCGGATATTTGTCCGCGGACATTATCTGTTCCGAGAAGCAAACAGTTCGCTCTCGGAAAATTGTGAGCTCCAAGGGGTGAAGGTTAAACCACACCACAACATTGGGCAAGGCTAAGTAACGCTGCTTAAAATTCAAACTAATTTTCATTTGTTTGTAACACCCCATGTCAGCGGTTACGATGAGTGAACGTGTTAATACACTGGAATCCTAACTTTACGCTCCTTTAATTCCATCCTTCACTGAATCGTCGCCTGTCCCATTGTTCGAACAAAAATGCAGCCTAAAGAAATAACACGTAATTAGCCTATGTAGAGATCATGGGCATTCGTTGGGAGATAAATATATTCAATTGACTAAAAATACCAGAAGCAACATTGCCCAATCAGTCTGACAAGTGAGCTTCGTTAACGTGTTAGTTGCTCGGTGTTTTCAAGCCGATCGAAATATTTTACATTGTAGATTACGCTATGAATTTTTAATGCAGTACAAAAAGAGGTGAGACAGAAGGCACTCCCGTTAGTTCGAGCGGTGTCCGCTGTGTGTTGCTGAGGTTCATTTTGAAATCCTTGGTTCGCGGTCTTATTGATGTGCGCTGTGAAAGATCAGAGTTCTCTGCAGGTTAGTTCTTCTAGAATTCTTATCTGGTTTGACTGTGAAATTTGTCTTGGCAAGTTACTGCCGGCAACCTCAAGCGAACATCAGCGATTTAAGTTTCGTTCTTGAACATGGCCGGTTATATTAATTTGAACAAAATCTTGTCAGACGAACTCAACCTGATTTCGTTGCTCAGTTTCGAGCTGTGAGCGTCGAAAGATTTTCTGTCGCTAAACAGCAACATTCCGCATCCAGACCCGAGTGTATACAGTTTTAAGTAACTGGTCTCCTTTTCTTCTCTCTTGTTAGTTAGATGACATAATGAGTGAATTATAACTTACACGATTGGTGGAGCGTACAGGAACGTTGCGAAAAAATCCACGATTACAGAAGGTAAGATTTCACCGGATTTGTTTTTTTTTTTTTTAATTCGTTTGTTCGTCCACTTTCTCTTGCATGAAACACGCACCGTAATCCCGCAACATAATTATAGGGAGCTTAAATGAGCACTGTCACCGGGATTTTTGCTGTTTTTGGTTCAGTTCTGCCAAAATAACTGCCTTTTACCTGTTATCGTGTAAAAAAGCAGGGAGAGCCAACCATAATAACCATTTGGGCGATTTTTCAGCGCATAACTTGAAATTTTGAAAAAATTGGCAAGCTTTTCAAATTTCAATCCATTTCCATCCTCGTCATCTTTGATGGAATAAAGGAGCTTATGCTGTCAATGCAGTACTACGGTATTTAGGAGCAAAACCAGACCATTATTTTAAGGTTTCCACTGATGACAGTGACAGTGCCCCTTTAAGCAACGAGCACGGCAACGGCAACGAGAACGCCACAAAACAATGGGATTAATGAGCAAAAACGATCGCTCAACTGCACTTGCGTTTACAGTTTGGTACATTTCTATACCGTCCTCTGCAAAACAACAACGTGAAATGACCAAAATTTGGGTTTTCTCGAGAACGTGTTCGCACGACGGCAGGTTTTCCTTCCTTCTTTGCTGTAACACCGCTCACAGTAATTTAGACCATAGACAGCTCATGTTGAACGAATTGGAATAATCGAGAAAAAAGTTACCAAAACGAGAAGTTGTATTTTGAAATGACGTTTTCGTCACAGTCGCCGTCGTCGTTGCTTAAGCTCCCTATTGTGCTGTTTTTGCGACTGCATGCGACAGCGTCAAATTCTATTGCTATCCGAGTCGAAATTCTGTTGAATGAGTGGTCACGATGCCCTACCGTCTGTCTATATGGTGTGGTCCGCTCTGTTTTTATTGTGCAATAAATATTGTCTAATCGATCGGTTGCTATCTTTCAGGTCAAATGTGAATGGTTATGAAAAACATACGATTGGGGAACGCAAGCCAACAATGTTCAATCACCCTGCCACTCAAGCTCCAGCTAATTCAGATAAGTCCAACACGTGTTATTCAATTCAGTTAACTGGAGTAACGTGGCTACAAGCCCATAGCTTTTGTTTAAAATTTACTTCGGAAATAATAAGGGCGACCAGTTGGCTGTATCTAGTATGTTTTTGCAGATTGCTAGTCAATTAATTTCCATTTATTTGAATTAGGAACTTTTCGTAAAGTCTATATCGTTTTAACGGTGGGGACAAACATCTCTATACAGTGATACTTAAATTTACCGCCAAATTTCAAGTATTCCGAAAAATAAACACCGTCGTGAATTTCAAAACGAATTCGTTTGTATTGATTCATACATAAATTATGCATTCAAGTTAGTCCTTTCCACGCCAAGTGGTGATTAGGGACCTCCTAAGAGGTTTACTTGGAGGTTTCTGTAACCCATCAGAGGTTACTGGGGATAAGTGGCCAGCCCATCCCTGACGTGTGCGAGGGCAGACGAAAACAGCACCAAGAACTTATGTTCCCTACTCTAAGTTTCATTCGGCGTGTGGGTTCTTTGGCATCCCCTTCCAGTTTCACGTGTGGAACAGTGTAGGAGATAAGGCTAGCGGCTACTGTCCAATGACGCGATTATCTGAACTGAAGCAGTCGTTAGAGCGGTACACAGCCAGCATGATCTTACCAGGAACCCTGGTTTGTGGTCCGGTTTGGGGTTTGAGCCCGCGACCTCCTGCTCAGCAGTCCGATGCTCTGCCAACCGAAGGAGCATCAACAATACAGCGCTTTTTCAACTGCATCGTTGTCACGGAATTTTCTATTTTGTCATGTTCTAATTTAGCTTTTTGTTTCAGTTTTTCGGTCTTAGTATTTCGTATGGTCCCAGTGTTAATTAACTAGTGTTAATTCAACGTTGTAGTGTAGTGGTTTGTAACTAGAGATGTATTGTAACGTAGTCTGTAACTAAAAGCGTGTAAGTTAATCGTTCTTAAGTGTTGATTTAGTAAAGCGTTGCTATCATAGGATTGTAAGATATCGTGTTTAGCACATAGGAGTGTAAGTAACATAGGATAAAATAGTAACATAGGAGTGTAAGGTACCGCGGTTTACAATAATTATGTATGTAAAGTGTTAATTGCTAAACTAATTATGCCTATATATAAATGTAAGTTTCGTGGTTACTGGCTGGTGGTTGAAGTGGCAAACAGTCGGTTGTTGGAAAGTTGACGAAAGAATTGAGAAGAGGAGCTGAACGGCCTTTCCTTGCTGAAAGACATTAGCAGACGCCGACCAAGGTTCAAGGACAAAACCCATTTGTCATTGGCGGTGTTTGTGGGCCTGAGGGTAGAAGGAAGAAGAAGTTGAGAAGTTTTACGGAGAGAAACGGCGCGTCGCGTTGACTGTGGACCTAGCTGTAAAAGCAAAGAAACAGTTGGAAAGTAAAAGCTTGATATACCTTTAAGGGGATTTGCCTGCGGGGGAATGAAAGGGAGGGTACTTCGAAAATTTACCCCTCCCGGTTTGTAGTCTTCGTTTTGATTTAATTGCACCCTGGCGTAGTCTCGATAGAAATCAGTAGAAATCGATTGGATGATTAAACACAAATCAATGCAGTTGAACTGAATCCTTGTTGCTATCAGAAGTAGATAACAACAAAAAACGTGAACAAAATATTTGAATTGTTATCAAAAAGCAAACTAGATAACAGCGAGAATATTTCTGATCCATATATATGGCTTATAAGCAATACTGTAACTCCCGTATGTTTTACAGTAGATAACAATTGCAAAACTACTTCTACGGGGAATTCGAAGTTGAGATCACTGTCCGCTACGGACAAATCGTGTCAGCGTACGAATGACTTCGACCTTTTTCAGCAGTCGATGGCAGTCGACAACAATCGTAAACTACAAATGGTATGTGGTTCTATTTCCCGGACACTTTTCCTCTCGGTCAAACACTCCTCTTTCTTCTTCTTCTTCTTCTTCTTCTTCTTCTTCTTCTTCTTCTTCGTAACATACAAAATTCATTCCAATGGGGAATGGCAAGTTGTCCACTATAACTTTCTATCGGCCGGAGTTGTCTCGTTTAGTCGGCAAGCTCATTTCCTCTTCAAAAAGTTCACCGACGCACATTTCGTTGCTTCGTAAGCTGCATTGTTTTACTTTCATTGAAGTTATTCCTCTCGAAATACACAAAAAAGGTTTAGTTTTCGGAAACAGTTATCTCGTAACAAAGTTTTTCAGTTTCAGTTTCGGAATCAAAGCTTGACCAAGGCCCAAATTTCTGAGGAAGATTAAAGTGATACCTCGATAATATTTTGGGAGCTTATTGTAATATCGAGACAAGATGAAGGCCGAAACCTTTGGAGAATACACCACTTTAATAAAACGTTTACTGCCAGAGAACAGCAAATTACTCTGGCGACAAGCCTTCGGATCTGCCATTTGTATGAATTGGTTTGCCAGGCCCGGGAAAGTTTGTTTCAGTGGTCACACAACTGAGGTATAAAGTTGGTTTGCATAACTGAGGAAAATTTCTAACTAAACTTTATATGTACTTGTCTTTCAGTTTAAAATTAGAAAATTCATAACAGTGTGTAAATTTCGTTGAAAAGACGAATTCATCGTCACGAAAATGCAACGCCAAATTCGATTGCTACGGACTGAACTGAATCGAATATGTTTACGACACTCTTGGGTTAACGGGAGTAGCCGACCACATGCTATTTTAATATGAAACTTTCGGTTGTTGCTTTCTCGAAAGTAAATATGAAGTCAAATGCAAAAACAATCCGGGAACTACATACCGTAGTTACTGATTAACATCAGCAACGTTTTGATTTCAGCGATTCTCAAATCAAAGGAACTCGTGTATTGACGCGCCGGAAGATTCTTGGAATGTGCACGATTTGTTTGTATTGATTGTTCCTTGCGTAACTTTGAAAGCTTTATTTTAAGGTGGTTTGCCATAGAATTATAAGATTATCACATACTGGGTGCCCTATTCTTGATCTAAATTCAAATCACTCTTTTTTTTTATCGTTACCAATTCAATAAAACTGAGCCGTGTTTGTCAATATTTTGCAGATAGAGTAATGCTCTCCAGTTAAAACTAACAAAATATCCAAGCACAAGTGTTCATCGGGTGTCTGAAGCTTCGATTTTAGTTTCAGTTTCTTCGATGAAACCTCCTGATGTTTTCACAGAAAAACGAAAAAAACAAATATAGGTTAACAACCGCAACAGAGGTTTCCCAAGAAAGAAAAAATGGCGGAGAGAAAGCCCTGGGAGCGAGGTTGCCAAGATCCTTTGCGTTTTTAATTTATACCTTTAACGCCGATACACACGAGGGGTTAGCATACTCTAGGAGCAAAACCCCTCGTGTGTATCGGTCTTTATTCTTTTGTTACAACCGTATTTTCAGTGCCGATCATGTAAAATAAAAGGCCTCAAGGAGGACATGTGGTTAATTGTAGTGAATAGCAACCACAATGGTTCAAAAAGAGTGGCGGAGTTTTAGTTTATTGCTAAGTATTCTTTTAAAATTTGAGTGTTCGACATGTACATTCTCTCCTCCAATGGGTGCAACATGGGTGCAAAGGTGGACACAATGGTACACAAGAAGTTTTGCGATGTGTCCGCTGTGATTTTGTTATGTCAGAACCCTTTTGTGTACCAGAATTCACGAATTGTCTTTGTTTATGTACATCTTAGATCTGGTCTAAAAAAGTACCCCTTCAGGGAAAGTGGCTTTGTATAGTTGATTATCTGGATTGTTGGGAGTACTCCCTTCTGATCGACAACTGTGATATGTATAACTGGAGGGAATGGGTTACAAGTCAATTACGTAGAGCATAAATGAAATTGCTTTAAATTTTTGTTTGATATTTAAGGTAATCAAGGGCTTTAAGTAAACAAATCTCAGGATTTGTGAAAAGATCGTTACGAGTCTGCATAACCTCGCAAAGGACCACATATTACATTGTAAATAGATCAAAGTGTGTCGGCTGACATAATACTAAAGATAAATTTGCTGTTATCAAGAAAGAACAAGACGCCAAAGGCGTTTACGCGGGATGTGTTGGTCGATGTTTAATACAGTAACACTAAATTTGAATGGTTGCCCACAGCGAGAATCTATCTTTTCATACGTACAAATAAATGGAAATGGAAATTATTAGTAGAGTATTACAAGCATCGTTCGATAAGTTGTGAGTGAACACACTGGTTCGATTAGTGAACTCGCTGGTTCGATTCACGTGAACTCAACTCATTGGTTTGATCAATGGAACACTGGTTTCAAGCACACGCCAGCTATCCAATTAATCACGGGTCAATAAACAGGGAACTTGTTGGTTCGATCGCTGGCAAACACACCAGTTTGTGTCATGACAGTCTGTGCAATTGTTCATGGTTCAATACACAAAACCAAAGCAACGTTAAAATGCAAAGACGTTTTATTTTCGGCTCGAATAAAGCTACGCAAAGCAAAGCAAGCGAAATGCTAGGCTCTTGTATAGCACAATTTAGGTCAATTTATTGACTCGAATTGAGAACGTTCTTTTACAAACTTCACTGATCAGACTGATAAAAGTTATTTGGAAATACAAGACGAATCGAAGGATATAAAAGCACGGTGAAAATTCGCATCCAAACCTGTAATTTTTTGCAAAGTGGATCCCCAGTCTAAGCAGTCAAACGAACTTCAAAACCACACTTTCTGATCTGTCCTCGAAGAGGGATTTCTTCATCATTATCACCACGAAATAGTCACGTCGACCGCCACGTCAAAGCACATGGGAAAACGAGTCTGCAATGTTCTTTGACTACTTATGGCTCACAGAGATCGGAGACATTCGACATTAGTACCACGATTTCTCTTGCGCCACGTTTTCGAATCTCCAAATATTTTCATTTGAAATGTAATATACAATAAAACGGTAGCAATTACAAAATGTATAAAAAGCAGTTATTCTCATTACAACCCACATTAAAAGGTGAAAATCGATTACAATAACTCCGGTAAATCTCGGGGTGTTTTCGGTCTCACTTCGTGAGATTACTCCGAAAGCTTCCGAAAAGTCACGGACACTCTCACTCACGCACCCAAAAACCACATTACAACAATTAGAGTTGTTACAGTCATTTTTGCCGATTTCTATCGATTTTCTTTAGTGCCTTTGCCAGGTATACAGAAAAATCATTTTAGTGCCCCTCAGGAGTTTCTGGGATTTTCCAGGACGGAAAGGTGAAACAACATTTACATATCCACAATCCCATGGAAATCTAATCCTTTGCGTTTTGCCAATCGGTTTCTTTTTAGAACCAGAACCTAAAATATACATTTTTTTCATTGTTTGTTTCTGCCATCCATCTTTGATTAAATTTAGTGATTGCTTGCGACAACAAGGAAAAACAGAAAGCGTAAGATCTTGAGGAACGTCAAACCTCGCTAATAAGGGAGGGGAGACTTGGAACACGGTGGGTTCATGATTTGCGGGTTCAAACTCTCAGACCGGTGCACAAACCAGGGTCCTGGTAAGATCATGCTGGCTGTGTGCTCAACGTCTACTTTAGTTCAGATGATCCAGTCAGTGGGCAGTGACGTTTAGCTGCTGGCCTTGTCTCCTTCACCTCCTCACGTAAAACTGGATGGAGACGTAAAAGAACCCACACAATGATCGAAAAGAGTAGGGACCGTAGTTCCCGTTGCTGTGGTCTGCTCTCACACACATAAGGGTGGTTGGGCTGACCACCTGTCTCCAAGAGCCTCTGTTGAGTCGCAGAAACCTCCTTGGTAATCTCTTAGGAGTGCCACTAGGCATCGAGAAGATTACACACACACACACACATTCTAGTAAAACAATTTCATAGAAGGAATTTCAATTTGATTTGATCTTCAAATAGTGTAAAGAGAATTTCAGTTCAGGTTTCATTCTTTTTCTACTCGGATGTATCCCACTCTTTCTAATACTGTTTATTTGTTCTCTCCAGTCGGTTTCAGTCATACAACCGAGATAATGGAGCAAGTGATAGATACAGCCATCAGGGATAACATTTGGTCAAACACATTCCACTATGGGAAGGTAAGATTTCTTTGACCTTGTTAGACGTTCTCTTTTTTGCGTTATTTTAATCAAAATACCCCAATCTCCCTGCTGTCCGCTTTGCGACGACTCCAACACTGCATACATTTACTGCTATTGCAAGAACTTGGAGTTGGATTTGTTTTACAATGAGGAGTAAGGAAACCGGTATTAAAGACTTCTTTGTAGCCACATATTACTTTTTACCTCGGTTTATAATTGATTTTCTTTGAGCTTTGGTAAAGAATTGCTGAGACGTAAACTAAGGACAACTCAACGCTCCTCTTTCAATATTTTCTTCCTACCGGGTCAGAAATTTTCCATCCTCGGAGACTCATGGGCAGATAGTCGGGACGGGACGAAGCTGGTAATTTCAAGCTGAAATATTGCTTTTCTTTACAAGAACAACACTTTGACATTTGGTCAGATACGTAGCTGGCCCAATGCAGAATTGATAATTCTGTAAAAGTACGATCAGAGCTTAAATAGGAAATCGATAGCACTGACTTCCACGACGGCCAAGTTGGACCAAAAAGTCAATTAACTTTCAGAAAATTGCGGTTTTGATCTCGTTTTCTTGCGGAAAAGTGCCACCGAGTTCAAATTGGTTCTGTTTCTTTTTACTTAAGCTCTTTTCTTCCTGAATTTAATTTTTATTTGTAAACTTGCTTCATGACATTTGATGAAAACAAACATAATTATTGAATTCTGCGAGACTAAACACGAGGGACTAATTTCGGTCAGTTTTGATATTGTCAACTTCATCAGCAAAAGAATATTGAAACAAGCTCAAACTGCATGTGTTTTCTTGTTCCATAAAATTTACGGCTTCGCGAAGGATGCCACAAAACGTCACACATACTCTCACAGATCTTCTCCGGCGGAATAACTCTTAGTCAATGTTACTTTGCTTTACGAACAGCGATTTGAAATTTACCAATTTAATCGCACCAAATGACGCAGAGACTAATCCAAATAAAATAAAACCATTTGTTTTCGCTTAATGTTTCAATTTTGAATTATCGTAATAAAACCCATATGTAACGTTTAAATAATTTTGAAGAAACTGCGACTTAATCCTGCGCTCTGACGATTCGGCAGCCATGAAACTTTGATTTAGTAATAGGCCATTTCCGAGTTCATGTCTGCCTCCTCTTCAAAGCGAGTCTAAGTGCGAAGTTTTTGTTATGAAAATTAGTTTTCATTCATATGTAAAGTAGAACTAATTACCATCACAAAAACTTCGCACTTAGACTCGCTTTGAAGAGGAGGCAGACATGAACTCGGAAATGGCCTATTCGTTGACAAGCCACCCAAGAGTGAACTGCATACCTACAGAACGTTCCGCCAAAACACCCGCTTCTGCAGTATTGCCTTCAATTCGATGGTGTCGCTTTTCTTTGAGCTGATTTTTTGAAACTTGTAAGAGATTTCAAACCTATAGATTTGAACTTAACAAGATTTTTCGACCTTCTAGCGATTAACTAGCTATTAACTTTCCACAGGTGTTTGCGACTGGAAGGAAGACAGATTAATTGGTCATTTTTAAGACGCCTAAAATCAGCAAAAAATTATTTTGAACACTTACACTTTTCAAGACCTTTTATAAATAAAAGCAGAGTGTGAAAAAAAATTAAAATATCCTGCATTGATCGCATATCGGAAAAAATATGCATAATTAAGCCCCATTTGCACGACATTCATTTTAGACCCGGCATTCCTAAATTTAGATACGCGGGCCAATAGTTTTGGCACGGCCCGCTTGTTTTTTTGTTATGTAAATGCAAATATGTCGGCATGCGGGCCAAGAAAATCAGGCGGACCGAGACCACCTGGTGAGGTGGTCCTGGCCCGCCTAAAAAGTGACCTGCGTGCCAAAACGAGATTTTGCCAGGTTTCAGTGACTTATTAAGTGACCACAAACTCAATAAGGTATGCGCAAATGCTGTCTCCGTGATTCACTGATACAAGTACACACAAAAGAAGTTAGCAATGGTTAACCTAAATTCTGCTGTCGACGCGAGGTAATACAGGGTTATTGCAACTCGATAGTTTGGAGTAACAGCCTTTCAAATAATTGTATCTTGGTGAGATATACCTTTAGAAATTTCATGGAGAAGACATTCAGAAGTTACGCGAGTTGGCCTCCAAAATTTCCATAGCAAAGGTCATCAGGAAAACTTCCTTCGGCCATGTCAAACCAGGCAAAAGAATGGGGATGTCTACCGTACCTCTCTCAATCGCGGAGGGTTTAAACAGCTCAAAATAGATCTCCATATCTCTCAATTTCATTCTACTGCCGATTATTCATAAGAATTGTATCTTTCTACTTTGAGTTCCATAGAGCTTTACCTTAATTTCAATTGGAGAAAAATATCTCTTACAAGTTTTAAAAGGATCGCTGGGAGCGTGACGCCGTTGCTTTCACAAATCCTAACTTTTGTCTTCAGTTATGCATGAATGAGTTGGCTCAGAGACCTTTAATTATGCTGTCAAATTTTGTTCAACCCAAGCGAATTATGCGAGCCGCTGTAAATATCCCGGAGGCTCTTTAAGCCTTCTTTATTTATGAGTGCCTTTCTTGTTTCAGGTGTGCTCTTTAGAAATGAACATCGAAAAACAAAGCACATATTTTTGTCGTTTTTAAGTGTAGCGGACCATGAGAATACCATAGGCCCGCGATGGTATAGATGGTTTTGCGTCCTGCTTTGATGTGTTTTCAAATAATAGTGACTAGATGACGAATATAACCTGAAACCGTCAACTGTCGGATCTTTTTTTCGGCAGAAACCTTGTTTCTTGTATACATAACTTGACTCTGTAACAATGCATCTGTCAGATCATACATAATTGAAACGCTTCTGATTTTCTGTCTACAGGTTGAACTGGAAGTCGCTAAGACATAATTGATCCGGTTGGATCTTGGACAAGCCAAGGAAATGAGCAGTGAAGATCAGCAGTAAAGTGTAATCTGTCAAGTATTCCAGGGACACGCTGAAGCTGTACAACTACAATACCACCTTAATTGAGATACGGCCGAGTTGTTTTAACCTGTTTGCCAGCCGGCAAAAGACTGTACTTATAATTTCTAAGAGGCTTCCCCATGATTACAGAAAGCGAAGAGGTTCAAAGGGTAACAGCATACAATTCACAAGCATTTAAGGATTACAGCTTTGATCGTTTAACTAATAGAGTTTGGTCTCTACCCTGATGAATTAAGAAACCTTGAATTTCCTTGTGCCACAACAGAACCTCAAGCCGTTTATTCCATTAATTTTTCACTTTGAATTTGTAAATATTACTTCTCAGTACTAAAATCTATTTCTTCGCATGAACAGCAACGGAACTTACAATTCTGCATCGAAATTAGGAAATATTTTGCGCACGTTTCATTCTTGTTGACATTTTCCAGCAGTGCTATCGAGTTCTGTTTTCACAATCCAGGCTCGGCTAAAACCAAAAACCAAATAGAACATTTTTTACCAAAACTTTTATTTTGTGCTACTTAATAGTTTCTTCTTCTCGTAAATAGGTTTTTACGAATCTATTTCGTTTTTCCTGCGTTCCCACTAAATTCTGTTTCCACAATCTAAACTCGGCTAAAGCCAAAGTGCACTTACGAAACGTTTTGCCTAAAGGTTTTTATTTCACGGTACTAGACTCTTTTTCTCGTAAAAGGTTTCGGAATCATCTTACACTTAGAGATCGCAAAGATTTAACCATTACAGTATTTTTGGGTCGTCGTCGTCTAAAACATGCATTCAAGATTGCAAATATATAAATGCAAAATAAGAGTTTCAGGCGTATTACTTTAAATTTCTGCTTTAGGTGATAATTTGCGATACTTTCTTTCCCCTTCTCGCGAGAAGGTATCAGGATTCTAACTTTTTTTTCATAGATGTAATTCTTACTTTCCTGAGGTCTTCGTCATCTAAAACGATTGAATAATGCAACAATACAAGAGATCCTAGCGCATTAGTTTTAAACTCCTATGTGTTCTAGCCTAACTACCAATGACAAAGAAGAAAGTTGCCGAAGTCTGGACAGAAGAGAGGAGAGAGAGAGAATTTGGCATAAATAGTACTATAGTTAACAACTGTTTTAGTAGTAGCACTGCAGCGACGTTTGTGACACCCCTGAAGACAACAAGGTAAGTGAACAAACTCAAATTCGAATATACTGGCTTCCAACAACAGACTAACTACTAGCGAGAAAATTATAAAAAAAAAATCGTCTTCATGGGACACTACCATAAGATAGATTCAAATGGAACAAAAAGTATTTTTCCTTATTTTCTTCCGTTTTGCTTACTAATTTTATTCCTCGCGAAGCTAATTTTCAAAGTAGCAGTACAAACTTTCAAATAAAAGCACTGGTTGTGAAAATGACTCGATAGCCTATAATTTATTATTTTGAAACCTGACACTCAAAATTTTCAAATAACAACACGTTCTTTATCCATTTTGGAAAAGACTTCATATAAGTGGCACACGAAATTTCAAGGTTCCTGTTCAAAGCAGTAAAAACACCCCAATTAGTTACAATTGGACCATACTGTAAAACCGACAATAAAGTCGGAAATAAACTTTCACAAAAACTAGCAATATTTCTAGTAATTCATACGCCCGACAAAGGACAATTCCCGATATTTTAGACTCAAATGTGTCAAATGCAATACAAAATATGTAGATTTAAATCAGAAAGACAAATGTAAAAACTCTTCTCAGAATTTAATAAGAGTAAACATAAGATATTTATTAGCTGCAGAACACGAAATGACTCTTATGTCTAGAAAATGTATTTAAAAAAACGTAAAAAAAGAGAAGGCAAATAAAAACACCAACCCTTCACATTACAGTCAAAGAAAAAATAAAGTGCTGCAACAAAACGCGGCAAACTTCTCTGTCTCCTTGTTAACTTAATAAAGTAAAAAAACCTAAGTTGGAATGGAGAATATAAAAAAAGGAAAGAGTAGAAAAAGTACAGATTGGGAGAGGGAAAGAAAGAGTGGGAGAGGGAGGGGGGGAGGTACTCCCAACCCTCCCTTCTTCCACTCGACAGAGTGGGAGAGGGAGGGGGGGAGGTACTCCCAACCCTCCCTTCTTCCACTCGACAGAGTGGGAGAGGGAGGGGGGGAGGTACTCCCAACCCTCCCTTCTTCCACTCGACAGAGTGGGAGAGGGAGGGGGGGAGGTACTCCCAACCCTCCCTTCTTCCACTCGACAGAGTGGGAGAGGGAGGGGGGGAGGTACTCCCAACCCTCCCTTCTTCCACTCGACAGAGTGGGAGAGGGAGGGGGGGAGGTACTCCCAACCCTCCCTTCTTCCACTCGACAGAGTGGGAGAGGGAGGGGGGGAGGTACTCCCAACCCTCCCTTCTTCCACTCGACAGAGTGGGAGAGGGAGGGGGGGAGGTACTCCCAACCCTCCCTTCTTCCACTCGACAGAGTGGGAGAGGGAGGGGGGGAGGTACTCCCAACCCTCCCTTCTTCCACTCGACAGAGTGGGAGAGGGAGGGGGGGAGGTACTCCCAACCCTCCCTTCTTCCACTCGACAGAGTGGGAGAGGGAGGGGGGGAGGTACTCCCAACCCTCCCTTCTTCCACTCGACAGAGTGGGAGAGGGAGGGGGGAGGTACTCCCAACCCTCCCTTCTTCCACTCGACAGAGTGGGAGAGGGAGGGGGGAGGTACTCCCAACCCTCCCTTCTTCCACTCGACAGAGTGGGAGAGGGAGGGGGGAGGTACTCCCAACCCTCCCTTCTTCCACTCGACAGAGTGGGAGAGGGAGGGGGGAGGTACTCCCAACCCTCCCTTCTTCCACTCGACAGAGTGGGAGAGGGAGGGGGGAGGTACTCCCAACCCTCCCTTCTTCCACTCGACAGAGTGGGAGAGGGAGGGGGGAGGTACTCCCAACCCTCCCTTCTTCCACTCGACAGAGTGGGAGAGGGAGGGGGGAGGTACTCCCAACCCTCCCTTCTTCCACTCGACAGAGTGGGAGAGGGAGGGGGGAGGTACTCCCAACCCTCCCTTCTTCCACTCGACAGAGTGGGAGAGGGAGGGGGGAGGTACTCCCAACCCTCCCTTCTTCCACTCGACAGAGTGGGAGAGGGAGGGGGGAGGTACTCCCAACCCTCCCTTCTTCCACTCGACAGAGTGGGAGAGGGAGGGGGGAGGTACTCCCAACCCTCCCTTCTTCCACTCGACAGAGTGGGAGAGGGAGGGGGGAGGTACTCCCAACCCTCCCTTCTTCCACTCGACAGAGTGGGAGAGGGAGGGGGGAGGTACTCCCAACCCTCCCTTCTTCCACTCGACAGAGTGGGAGAGGGAGGGGGGAGGTACTCCCAACCCTCCCTTCTTCCACTCGACAGAGTGGGAGAGGGAGGGGGGAGGTACTCCCAACCCTCCCTTCTTCCACTCGACAGAGTGGGAGAGGGAGGGGGGAGGTACTCCCAACCCTCCCTTCCGGGATAATTTATTCAGATGTGAATTTGTGACATTTTTTTATATTTTTTTGGAGGACAGAAAAATTGAGATACTGGAAAGATAACTATTAATTTATGTAGAAATATAGGAGAAATTCATTGGTTGCATGTGTAAAGAAGAAGTAATTTATTCATATCTTGTCAAGTTTGTGTTAGGGAGGGAGGAATATTGATGCGTTGTCGTACTAACTGCTCTGTTATGCAATACTACTAGGGTTGACCCTTGAACTCTTAGAAGTGATTAGCATATTTGTTCTTAAACTAAGGGGTTGGGAGATATGAAATTGGGAGAAAATGGGGTTAATCGAGATTGACAGAAAGGTAAAAAGGTATACACATAAATTATAGTCTCTTAATGGTGAAAGAGGCACGTTATTGTGGTGGAGGACGGTCTGGGCTTGATCTAATTTACTTAAAATTTAAAACGACTTTCAATATTTCCCACTTATCCCTTATTATCAACATTCTCCCAAGCAACTCTTCTTCCTTCCAAAAGTTTACAGGATTACTGAAACCATTTTTACGGAAGTGATGAAAGGTACAAAAAACAGGGCATTTACAGGTAAGCCCAACCCTCTCAATATAATGTCCAGGTGACTGGACAAACTTATCAGCCAGAGGTTATGTTGATATTACCCCAAATTCTCTTAACTAATACACAAAGAAAGTTATAGCAATGAGAATTGATATTGGAACTTGGGAGTTAGTTAATCCTTCTTGTTCTCAGTGAAAAGAAGTCTCACTAGTTCGGTTTCCGTTTTCTTAGGGATAGCTTGGGAGTCAGAATTCTCCTTTCCGTTCTCTCTTATGGAGTGAAGTTAAATGGGTTGAACTTGCACTCTTTCCCTTTCTCCACAGGGGGTAGAGAAGGCCTTCTCTTCTTGGAGAGGGAGGGGTGAGAGGTTCTTTCATCATTAGTCCCCAGGGCATCACTTTAATTTTTTTTGTGGTTTTTAATTAATTTTATTTTCCGAGTTTGATTTGCTCTTATGCTGTTTTGTGTGCTGTCTCCAGTGTGACCAGTTCTTTTAACTTCCTTTTTGCTCTTGAGAAAGAGCTACTTGTTTCATGCAACTGATTTATTTTACTTTTTCACTAAATCTTTTAAAACATTAGTTTGCCTAATTACTGGTGGCTGTGGACGAGCACTTTGAATTTTAGTGCTAAGGCTGCGATAAATGGTCCTATACAACAATACGGCTGTGACTCGAGGTAGTAGCTGGGGACAGTTTGTTTGAGTGTCTTGCACACGGAGGGTCTCCTGTTCCCAGTAGGACGCGACTGAAATTGGTTCTACATCCAAGGACCCATGTGCCAAGATTTGTGGGTAAATCCCCAGACCATAGGCCTTTGGTACTTCCCAGTTAAAAGTAAAGTACACAGACACAGAGGATTGGCCACATTGTAGACTTTGTGGCAGTTTACTGTGAAACGTGTAAACTCTAACAGTTTTTTCCGACTGTTTGTTCTTCTTCAACTAATCACACACACAAAGGATCAAAATTGGTCAAGGGAAGTGCCAATCAAACCAAGCTTTGACGACAGCCTTTAAAGTAGCCAAGTAGCTGAATCGGCTACCAGGGTTAAATAAAGTTTTCCTTTTTTATTATAAGTTTTTATTTAAGAATTACTACACAATGTTTACAAAATGGACACCTCACTAAGAACGTTAGTTTACGATGTTGTACTGTGTGCAATACACTGCTTCTGGTGAAATAAAGTTAGTTACTTGTTCGAATGTAAGCAGGCTGCACCTTTGCCCTTCGATAACACTGACGCGAGAATAGTAAATTCATGAATATTGGGGAGAGAAAGATATCAGCAGATCAACAAGAAGATACCAAAGAAGTGCTTCGACAGTTTTTGGAACGTGATCTTGGTTACAAAGATGCAAGAGACTGCTGAGATTCAGCGGGTTCACTGAATAGGCAAGGGAAGGAACGGAGGACTGCGACCCATACTAGCCCGCTTTTTACGTTATAAAGATTGCGAGGAAATATTGGCGCCGGGTCATCGATTTTACAAGGCACAAAATACCAAATGTTCAGACCCTCCACCAAGATCGTCAACAGGCAAAAAGTACAACTTGAAACACTGAAACAAGCTCGAAGGAACCAACCAGACAAACTACACATAAATGGTGAGTATTGGTCTGCTGGCAAGGAACTCGAGATATCCGATGGCCGCTAATCTGGAGAACATCGAAAGTGTAACGTTTAAGCCACTATTAAAATCAAACTTAAATTCTTATTGAGGGCATACGCAAACGGAGAGTTTTGAAGATAGGCCGCAAGCAAAACGAATCACCATTGCAAACTTCAACTCTTTGTGTCCTACGGCTGTTTTTATTGCTGTCTTTGTGTATTTTTGTCGGCATATTTTCTGACCCTGTTTTTGTTTATTTTTTGATTTTGTAGTTTACACCTTTGATCAGTCACAGAAGTGCTCTTGGGGATGGATGGCCAGGGAAATTTATATTACAAACCAAAGTAAACAAATAAATGGATCTTAAAATAGGGTCTCTTAATGTAAGAGGATTAGGAGACAAGACAAATCATCGGGAAACGTTTAATTGGCTCCGCTCGAAAAAGATGTCAATATTTTTCCTTCAATAAGTTCATTGTACTGAAGAAAATAAGCATGATTGCCGAGCAGAATGGGGATATCAAGTACTATTTAGCTGTGGCTCAAGCAAAACTGCAGGTGTTGCCATTCTCTTTAACAACAATTTTGACTTTCAAATTTCTAAAGCTTATTCAGACCCCGGGGGACGCTTCATAGTATGTGACTTTATTACAAATGGGAAGTACCTGTTAACCAAATCAAATCAATTATACAACAAACTAAGGATGAATATACACCTTATGGCTCCCATTCTAATATTCTTTTGTTTTTATTCAAATTAGCCCTTGTTGCCTCGTTCGTAAGAGTAAAATTCAAAAGACCATTTTATCTTGAACGAGGCAACAAGGGCTAATTTGAATAAAAACAAAAGAATATTAGAATGGGAGCCATTTTGGAATAAAGTGTATGCGAAGGATATGTTTGTACTCTGGGAAATGGTAAAACTGAAAGTAAGGGAGGAATCAATGAAATATGGAGTATCTAAGGAAAAGAAAATGACGCAGGAACGAGAGAATATCGAACAGTCAATTGAAACTTTAGAAAAATATATTACAAATATCTACATAGATGACTCTCAAAAACAAAAAGTATGGTTGCAACTTGAAACAAAGAAAGGAGAATTAGAGCTATTGATTGAAAACCAAACTGAGAGAAGCTCCAGATCCAAATCTCGATGGTACAATGAAGGCAAGAAAAATACTAAGTACTTTCTTGATTTTTCTTGAAAAAGACATTGCAAACAGGGAACTATAACTCAGATTAATTAAAACTAATGAGAACAATTTGGTTGTCATCGACAAAGACATTTTGAACGAATGTGTTTCCTTTTATGAAAGCCTCTATAGCCCCAAAATAAACAACGAGTGCCTCACTGAAGACTTTTTCCAACAACCAAATAAAAGACATTTGAATGAAAAAGAAGAATTTTCTTGCAAAGGACTGCTCAACAGGGGGGAATGTCTAGATGCGCCTAAAACTGTCTTCGGATAAAACCCCTGGAACAGATGGTCTTCCTGGTAAATTTTATAAGGTTTTCTGGAACGATTTGGTTGATATTCTTATAAACGCTCTCAATTACTCATATGAAACAGGAAAGCATTTTGTATTGCAAACACGAGGTATCGTGAAACTTATACAAAAAGGCTGCCGAGCTCAATTTAGTTAAAAACTGGCGATTGTTAACGCTGTTAAATTGTGATTATAAGATTGCGACTAAAGCCATAGCGAACCAAATTAAAATTGTGCTTCCTAAACTTATTCGATTGATGGACAATGTTATTAAATATACTAAGCGAATTTAACATTCCGGGACTTCTTCTTTTTCTTGATTTTGAGGAAGCCTTTGACACACCAGAATGGTCTTTTTTTCAAAGGACTTAAGACGTTTTTGGTTCCGGATCACAATTATTACAATGGATTAATGTTCTCTACTTTGACATAGAAAGCTGTATTTTAAATAATGGATGGAAAGTAATTTCTTCAAACTTAATTGAGGAGTTCGGCAGGGCTGTCCCCTGCCGCCCTATTTGTTCGTTTTATACCTCTTACTAACCGAGTTCGAGGTCCGTACTGTAAGTTATGGACCGAGTTTTTTCCCGTTCGCTTATGGCCCAAGCACAAAGTGCACTGGCCATGCATAAATCAACGGCAAAAAACGAGGATCCGAAACTTACAGTATGGACCGAGAAAACAAGGTTAGTAGGATTTGTTTTATCTCTGAGGTTAATCAGGAGTGCACGTACTAACTGAGAGATATAATAAGTAGAAATAATGGCAGAAGGTTTTCGAAGAAGTAATAAGATCATAAAATCGTGTAAAATACGCAGACGACACCACACTTATATTAGACGGTTCGGAACATTCCCTCGAAGAAGCTCTCAGGCTATTAGATGTTTTTGGAAATATGTGCAGCAAATCGGAAGCCTTGTGGATTGGCTCAAGAGCAAAATACGATCTTAAACTTAGTCCGGAAAAAAAATTCAAATGGTCGAGTAAAAAAAGTCAAAGCTCTTTGAGTGTGGTCAGTATCTCAAAACTACAGACAGATTGGAAAAAGCAAAGAACATATTAGGCTGCTGGAAATTTCAGAGACTCTGTCTATTCGGAAAAATTATGGTTTTAAAAAAGTCTAATGGTACCACAATTAGCATATATTCTTGCCCCTCTCCAAATGGATGTCGAAACAATTAAAGAGCTTAAGGCAATTTTTTACAAATTTCGTTGGAACGAAAAAGTAGACAAAATAAAGCGTAATGTAATAATAAACAACTATGCTGAAGGAGGACTTAAGATGATTGATATAGCTTCTTTTAATAAACCCCTTGAGGCTTATTAGATAAAAGAATCCCTCGGTATTGAAAACAGTAGCAGCTGGAAAAGTATCCTTGATTTGGAACTTCAGCCCTACGGAGGGAAAGTGGTGCTACTAGGAAAGCTTAATAAAAAAAGACACGCACAATATATTTAAGAAATCAGGCCCTTTTGTTAAAGAAATCCCTGAATTCTCGTCTGCCACCTCCTTTGAGGAGAAGTTCACATCAGACAAACACCTTATGTCGTCACCTCTATGGTACAACTCGCTGATAAGAATTGACGATAAACCTGTCTTTTACGAGGACTGGTTTCTTAAGGAAATAACAAAAGTTGAAAATTTAATGGATGAATTTTCTAAGTTTCCGTCACCAAATGCTTCTCAAAATGAATACGGCCAGTAGGTTTCCTCTCTAAAATTTTACGGAATGATCTCAGCAATTAATTGTCTACGTAGACAGATAGAGGAAACACAGGCCGGCTAATTGAAAGCTTACATTTGAAATTCCTGGAAAAACCAAAATCATCAAGACTTGTTTAGAAAAAGCTTGTGTCAAGTAAAAACGAAAAACCAAAACAAAGCCAAGAAAAATGGCACAAGTAAATAAACATTGGCTCACACGAACACATCATCTGGAAAGCAGCTTATGAATTGGCTTTTACATGTAGAAAGAACTCCAAATTTTTAACTTCAAATTATTACAACGGCAATTAGTGACCAATACCTTTCTCGAAAAAGTAGGACTTTTTGTCAGAGTGAGAGAGAAAGCCTTTATCACTTATTTTGGGAATGTGGAAAAACAAAGCTGTTCTGGAAAGGCAAAGTCAAGACGGTCTGCCAATTTGCTCCTCACAGATCATGTGTTCAGTAAGCAGAAAAGACAGCTTAAAATTCCTTACCAAAGGAGATAAGATGACTTTCTTCATTGCATGGACAATGGTGTTTTGTAAACAAAGAGATTTAGTGCTGTTGTCCACAGGGCATTTTTGGCATCCAATCTTGACGTTATGTGACAAAGATAGCTTCCATGGGCAATAAAAAGGACCAACACAAACAGGAACTCTGTCTGTTCACGGACTTCCAAATCGACAGAGATAATAAGTTCTCGTTAGCAAAATAATTTTAATGTAGGTTCGATTGTTGTCGTTTCAGGTTAGCAAATATCAAAAGATGCTATTGTTAGTAAAGTGGGTTCTATTCTTTGCGTTGCCACCCACATTTGAACAAGATAGAACCAGCCACATATCAAACGTCTGTTTTTGAAGCCGATGCTG
>OX419335.1:41480524-41503024 GCA_948470475.1 Galaxea fascicularis | reverse complement strand
CATATAAAAACTACTACTACTACTTCTAATAATGACCAGTCTTATTTGTTTTCGTTCCGCATCGCCTTCAGCCGCCATTTTGAATAATTATACTGAATAAAACAACCGCTGTACACAAAAAGCGTAGACTAAATCAAAACAAATATTCTGCACACTACCGCCGGGGAACACTATAAAATAATTCGAAATGGCATTGAAAACGAAATGTAAGTGAGACACCCGTCGTCATATTTATCGCAAGCCTAATGTAACTGTAGTTGCAAGATGGAAACAGATTTTGTTATTGAAGGTTTTCTACCTTAGCTGTCCATCCTGGCATGTTCTGCTGACACGATGACATCACGTCCTGTGGCTTGAATCTACGTGTTTTCTGTTCAGCGGTTGTTTAATCAGTATAATTATTCAAAATGGCAGCTGAATGCGATGCGAAACGAAAACAAATAAGACTGGTCATCATCCGTGCAATGTAAGTATATAATCACAGCTTCGCATAACATACCAGTCATCTGAAATAGTATTTTTTTTTAGGGGTAGTCAATTTTAGGGTAGTCCATTTTAGGGTAGTCCATGGACTAGGGGTCAGTGTTTTGTCCACCACCAGAATGGACAGTGACCTGCGATTTGAACAAAGCGAGGATATTGCATTTAGACGTTCCAGGAAGGGCAAAGAAACAGTAGAGTGAAGGTAGAAAAGCTTTATTTGACTAGAATATAAATATTTCCACTGCTACTCGGTTCGTTGGAATTCTAGGTTTTTAACGGTCAATTTTTATTTATCAACTTTTGATGACACACACCACGATTGGGCTGCCTGTGATATTACAAGGTATTACTGGGGTCTACAGATGTGGGTGTGGGTGACTATATGTGTGTTAACATGAATTATATGCCCCGTTTGGGGAAAATGGCAGCCAACAACACGATTACATGTAGGTGACATTATTATTTTGGTGTTTTCTGAGGGTAAAGGATCCGTATTCCGACTCAAGATGAGTGCGAACTACGTGAGAAAGATGGATCTATTAAGAGCAAGGATTTTTGGCAAGTTAACTCGCCAGGTCACCCCAAAGTAAGTTCATAGTTATCAACTTCTGGATCGTTTTGGGCAACCCTAAAACACGGAAACCGAAATGCAGAAACCGGAATCCGGAAACTGGAATTCGGAATTTAGAAGTCAAAAATAGAAATTGTAACAAAGGAAAAATGGGTCAGAAAACAAATAAGGCCCCGTTCAGACTAAGTGCCCGTTCCGCGGCACCGTTCCCGGGCACTAAAAAGGACGCTGTCCAGACACCTCAGTGCCCTGGACCGAGGATGTTCACACTAGTGCAGAAGGCTTAGTGCCCAGTTTATCTTTTTTAGTACTCCGCAATATTGCTACCATTTTTGTGACTGCATCATAACGAAACACGGGAAAAAACGTGGGAACACATGAAAACGTGTTCAGACAAGTTCCCGTGCCCGGGAACGGTGCCCGAGTACTACCCTTGGAGGGAGTGCCCGTGCCCGGGCACGGTGCTCAGATTTGTGCGCGGGCACCAACAAAAAGCTATGTTCAGACCAGTGCCCGTTCCCGAGAACCGGGCACAGGCACCTAGTCTGAACGGGGCCTAAGATATCGGCTAATATGAATTCCATTTTTCACGCTAGTGGTTCATGAAGATGTAGTGTAGTCCGGAACTGCAAGTCATGCGTTAAAAATTGTCCTCTATGCGTGTGATCGATTCGATCCACTGGTGTGTAACACAGGAATTATGCATGTGAGTTGGCAAACGTAAAATTATGTTATTATCATCCACAAATGAGAATTCATCGTCCCCACGGTGAAAATACAGTCAAAGATATTTATTATTATGAGGGTCCCTTATACCACTTTGGAAAATGCATTCACGTAAAAATATTGAGACTGTTCACGCGTCACGGATAATTCCCAAAATTCGTTCACGTTCACGGTAAAATCAAATATCGGCAATCACAAATCACGAATGAACAAATAAACCTAAATCACGTTTCACAAGAAAAAAATAGTCCCAATCACGTTTCAGGAAAAAAGTATAGGGGACCCTCTTTTATCTTAAGATAAGATTTTGAAAAGGAAAGACTCCATGCAGAATAAATCAAAACGTTTTAGTCCCTACATTCCTTCAGAGACTAGTTTCAACAGGTCTACAACCAAAACTTTTCAAAATATTTCAACAATGTAAGTCAATGCCAAACTGCATGCAGTGGAGTTAATTGTTGAATTGTTGGAAATCAAGTAAACGTAATAAAAAGAAATGCACTTGGAAGTCGTTGTCAATCATTGTTTAATGCAAAATACGACGCTTTAAATCAGGAAAGTAATAAAATAAACAGACCTGGAAAAAAATGTTGGACAGCCCTCCCTCTTCCTGCGTGCTTTGGTCACAGCATACGCTTACCTGAGGCTTTCATGGTTACCGCTTTCCATATTTCGGGATATGAAAATTCAGTAGGACTCATTAACTCAAGTGTTTGAAAATAACCCAAATACATATTGATAACAAAAAAAGGAACCGTGCAATCAGGTAACTTACCGTTTTGCTGTGATATGAGAGATTGCGTCTGGCTTCTTAACCAGAAAAGAAAAATTTATTGCAAAACGCATTTTCGCATCTTTAGCTTTATAATTTGTTATTGTTTTTGTTTCTATCGCTGAAATATTTTAGACATCAATAACTGATATCAAGGTTTCGTTTTCTCGATTTTAGTTTCCAAATTTCAGTTTCCGATTTTCGGATTCCAGATTCCGGATTCCGGATTCCATGTTTTAGGGTTGCCTGATCATTTTTAGTGAAACTGAAAGATACAGGTGGTGAGTTTGGGATGAAAAAGGGTTTGCGAACAAGAAGCAATACTTTAAACACATCTAAACAGAGCAATGCTTTGATTTCATGTAAGAGAATATACGGAAAGCTGCTTTCCACCCAAGCTCATATGGGAGGTTTGACTGTAGCTAAATGCCAGGAGTAATAATAATTATCATTAAGCTTAAGTAAACTTATTGAGGCACCAGGCCAACCAATTTTTGTTCAAATTTACTGGTAAGTGATTTCGGAGGATTATGCAAGTGCAACTTAAATTTCCATAGCTTTTGTCAAAAATGGCCCAGTAGTTTCAAGAGAATCACTCAGGTTTCATAACACAAGTGCATAACCCACTTACACCTCAGTATTCTGCAGTTTAGTTCACCTCACACTTATTTTGGACAAACAAATCTTCCAAAACCCCCAGCGTCACATTTCTTGGGCAAGATTTCCACACATCCCTGTACATTAATAAATAGACCTTATCACAGTTTCTGATGCCATCTTGATGGGTAGGTAAATGCTTCAGAAATAGAGTTTTAAAGCAACGATCTCACAAAAATATGTTTTTTGAAATTATTGGATATAATGCGATATTCTTATAGAGCATCATAAAAGACACCCTTATCCCAATAATTAGCTCTGAATTGCAATTCCCGTTAGAGATCTAAGGGATCAAAGTTTGATGGCATCCCATACAAACCCTTCAAAATTTGTTTTGGTTCCTTCAGTTTAGAACTGATTAAGAGCTAATTTTTGGCAAGGACCCTTTTTTAAGGATGCTCTATTCAAAAATGGTGCCAAATCCCATAATTTCACAAATTCAATTTTTTGTGACGTCAGATTTTAGTCTCAAAGCACAAGTGTTTATAAAATGGGAACTCTGGTGTCAAATAACTTCTAAAAGCCTTAAATGTACATGTAGAAAGTTTATGAATTGGAAACTGAAGTTACTAGCCAAAGGATTTTGATGTGAAAATCTGAGGTTGCCAACTGCTCTAGAATTCGCCCAGTAAGATTGTTAATTTCTCATAGGTTTGTCTGTAATAGTTCTTGTGGGTCTGTGGGAAAAATTACAGATAAATGTATGAGATAATGCTGTTTTGAATTTGTGTTACACCTAATAAATCAGTACTGCATTTTGCTGATCACCAGACAGTACACACCTTGTCTCTTGGTGTTGTAGCTTAACATCAGTATCCTGCTTAACTGATCCTGTGTGGAAACAAACCATTCTTTAAGATGATTCTAAAATTATCTTGGCTGTGTAAATTATAATGAATGTCAATGATTATTCTTAAAAAATCAATTGTATTTTGTGAACATATTTCAGAACTATAGTATGTTTCAATGAAGAACAGTACATGTAAAAGCTTATTTTCTATAACAGGTCATATAAAGTTGTGAAGCATTTTGCTAGAAGACCCCTTGGTAGTGAGATCAACTCTTACTACCCTCCTCTGAAGAGATTCCAGACCCTTTTGTTTAGATTGAGGCATTTTGGATTCTATTATGATGAGCACTTGGTGAGTGGTATAATAACATTCTTATTTGATAGTGTAATATATACTAACTAGACAATATCTTGCTAGTCAGTCAGTCAGTCAGTCTGTCATTTGGTCAGTCACTAAGTCAGTCTCATTCAGACAGTCTGACTGTCAATCAGTCTGTCTCTGTCTGTCAGTCCGTCAGGATTTATTTGATCCATGATAAGTTCTTCAGCATGTGACAAATTAATGTAATGTCTCTTCATTTTGTAGAATTTTCGGGAAGAGATGGCTGCAAAGAGGAAGGAGAGGGGCAAAGGTCCTCCCAAGAAAGGTAAATATGCCAAAACATGAAGTCTGATGTGTAACGAGATTCCCGTGATGACATGTGATCTTAATTGATTTGTAAAATGACACGCATTCACATACACATACCGGAATGCACGAGGTCAGCTTCTCAATAAAACCCGAATCAACAAATCGACTGAGTTTGGGCTGTTTATGACATCGTTACATGATGTCATGTACTTTGTAAATTAAATATATCCTGGTTAATAATTACAATAACCCCAATCCATTGCAATCTGATCTCCAGCTGTAAAACTGCCTTTTTACTGCATAGTATGCATTGGATTTGCTTCCCAGTTCTCAGTCCTTTGTTGTGTTCACCTTTCCTTTGCAAAATTTACTCGTACACGTTTCATTCACATTTACCGGTACTGAAGAATCTTGGGGAAGAGGCTAACTGTTCCAAACTAAATGGGATTGAACTTTCGTTGTTGTGGTCAGTTTTTGTAACAACAACAACAGCAACTTCACTCTGACTGGTGTTACCAAGATTGTAGGTTCAATTCCTTCTTTTCAGTTGTCTTTTTGCCCATTGCCAAGCAACTAGCATATCATCTTTCTCAAAGGCACGTCACACCATTACCATTTGTTGACTTTTCATGATTTCAAACAAATCAAGGAAAATTTCTTGGTAATCCTTGCTAACAATAATGAATGCGTAAAAACTTAAATTGCAAAATTTAATAGTGCATGACTGTATACTATATAAAATTTAAAAAATACGAATGTTACAGTTGCTGTATTGAAGTCACAAGCTTAATGCTGATACCATAATTGCCAGTTGTTCATCCATTATTGTAGTACGATTTTGTGTGAGACCTGTATTAATATATCGGTTTGTTTTGTGTCTTTGTGAGATTAAAGAAATGATGTTTGTTTTTTCCCCAAATCTCGAAATTTGGTTCTCACAAAATGCGGCTTCCGATTTTTAATGAAATTGTGAAGTCTGCGCGGCAGTCAGTCAGAATAAGGTAGTCATGAGTAAAGGGAAAAGTGAGTAGTAAGGATGAAGGATACCCTTACTTAGTGAACCATTTTTACCAGTACTAAAGGTTATTCTACCTTGAACCCTGCCATTTTAATCGAGAGCGTTACAATCAACAAGGAAGTGCAGGAAAAGTCATCCATACACTGTAGTACATCTTTGACCATGGCTTCAAGATGGCATGCGAGAATTTTAAAAATTTAGGCTAAATTTTTCAAAATGCAATTAATTTCATCCACACTAATTTTGCCATCCGTAGTTAGTCTCAGTGCAGTAGCACAGTCTTGAGTAAATAAACTGCTTCATTATATTTGGATTTTCCCTGATTTAATGACATATTTTAGCATTTTACAGCAGACCAAAACAGCATGACAGAACTCCTTTGATGCAAAGGAGAATACTTGACTAATTTTTTACTTAAAAGCAAACCACGCAAAAAAGGCTCCTGACAGCCCAAACTGACACCTTGTGTTGTAATTTAATAACCCCTTGTGAAAAAGAGAATGTAATCTAGAGAGCACAGAGCTTGGTTTTCTTCATTTCATTTTTCATTTTATTTTGCAATAGCCACATAAAAAAATAATACAATACACTAGAAATTTATAATAACTTAAAGACGATAAACTACAAAGGCTAAGCTAGTATGATGATTTATCAATCTGACTTGAAAATGTAACGGTTGAAATTTAAAACTACATGTAACACGACTTATTTTCTCTTGCAGGTGAGGGCAAGCGCGCCAAAAAGAAGAAATAAAGAAGAGACCATCGCTTCTAATTCTACTCAGAGAATTGTGCCGACATCCAAGTCATGTGTTTTATGTATTTTGTGGCATGTACACAGAGTCTGCAATCACGCCATTTAGACTAAAGGCAAACTGTTCAAAGTGCGGATAAACGCATGAGCACTGTATTTATTTGTCGATTTATGAGCATATTCAGTTACAACGGAATCACTTGTAACTACGCTATACTGTTTCCATGTTTCATAAGTGAATAAAAGTCAGCCAACAGTTTGTCTCTCGAATTCAGTTCTCTCTTGAAATCGATGTAATGTCTTTGAAGCTCACCGAAAAAAATGGAATGAGAAAGGTTAGCGCTGTTTTGCGAAACTGGGATGAGAACTCGACGGATTTTGGAGAAGAGCTACCGTAGGTAGCATCCTATGCAGACTTTTGGCTCGTCACGCAATCTTTTGTGGAGGAAAGATTGCACGAGGAGCCAAAAGAAGGTCTGCGTAGGAGGCTAGGCGGACTGCGAACAGTCTAACATTTTCAAATGAAGACTGATCCTCGCAGTTGTGTGTGCAATTATATGCAATTGCATATAATTGCGTACATAACTGCGAAGGTCAGTCCTCGTTTGATTTCATTTCCGCAGTTCATATGATTCATTTCATATGCCCCACTCAGAGTCTAACATTATTTTTGTCTGTAGTGAGTGCTTAATTGTCCCGGAGTTTGACTTGCGCTCAGCAGTCCGCGCACATCAAGGGCACCCAACGACAAGTTTTCGTAGATATCTGTTCGGGGTAGGGTAGTTTGTCTTAGGTTTTCGGCGTCGATCGAAGAGTGCACTCGTAACTGAAACTTCAGAAACTTGGCCTGAAAGATTCACAATGGGAAAATAGTGGCCCCTGGCATTTTCCAAAGAGTCATATTTGCTTTTTTTGGCAGTCAAAAGCGTCAGCTAGCACTTCTGGAAAGCAAATAGTTCCCTAGAAAGTTCCTGGAAAGTTCAGCAATTTCTCAAGGGAAGATTTTTTTCCTTAAAATTTTTGGGCAATTTTTTTAAAATTTCAGCGGAGGAATCCGAACAGATTAAATTCGTCCAGCTAATGGAAGCACACTTAAAACAAGCTCCAAACACCATAAGGTACTTTAAAATGCCTTTTTTACAGCTTTTGGTTGATTTGCCTCGTTGGTTGCCTCTGACGCATCGCGTGTATCAAGTCCTGGACCTGTAACTGAGTCCTCCTGCAGTCTATAGTACCAGTCTTTTTGTCTCCTTGCTACTGTGGTCATTTAAATTGCCATTGTACGTCTTTCCTGATTTTTGTGACGCGCTTCTTGTCAAATTTCACCTGAGTGACATACTTTACAACAGAGTAGGACTCGTCTTTGCTAGCAAAACTGAGTCTTTTCTTTTTACCAGGAACAGTGCACCGACAACGGCAACGGCGACGTGGATACCGAGGGAAAGACTAAAGAGACAACAAAGCCGAAGGGCAAACCGCGGAAGCAACAGCAACTGGAGATACACTATTTTGTTAATGATCATTTCCGAGTGAATTGTGGTAGATTCATTCTTTTGTCAGGGTGTTTGTGGGGGCACGCAAACGGCCATTTAAAGACGTAATTTGAAATTCTAATTTTGACTGTTTGCCTCCACAAAGGACTGGATCTACCCACAATTCACTTGGAACTGATCATTAGCAAAATAGTGAATTGTCTAGGTTGAAAAACCACTTCAATTTACACTTCAGAGTTAATTATCTGTTCCACCACTTGTATGTGTTTATAGTGCTACGCGGCACAACATATATATGTACTTACTTTCTCTTCGCCGCGATTCACCAGCTTAATCGTCCCCGACTATCTCTGTCCGACCTCGTAGCTTAGTCGGCAGAGCAACGGTAGATCTAATCCGGAGGTCGTGGGTTCGATTCCCACCGAGGTCATAAGAATTTTTTCTTTGCCTCGTGTGGTTCCCTGATACCCTTTACTAGGGCTAACGCCCAGTGGATTTTTCATGGGTTTCTGTTAGCACTTTAATTTACACTTCAGAGTTACTTCTCTGTCCCACCACTTGTATGTGTTTATAGTGCTACGCGGCACAACATATATAAGTAACAATGCAAAGACGGCCAATTGGCGTCTCTTTATGGGCGATTTCAGTCGAGCGGGTATTGGCAGTTAACACACTTTCTAGTGCACTTGTACTATTTTTGTTTTCCTCTCAAGATGTGGCTCAATGAAGCCTTTCAACGCTCCTGTATTTTTCTTAAAATTGCCGAAGATTAAAAGAAATCTCCGCGTGATCTTCGATAAACTTCGGAAAGTACTTGCATCGCCCCTCGATCGAATTGACTCCCTGCGCGCTACACCACGAGACAAGTAAACAAACACTCATATTTTCCATTTTCTTTTACAGGTTGTCCAATCTGCAACCATTCATCAGTCACAGGTATCAGCAGAAATAATTTATTACAACGAATGTTATCTGGATTCTAGATTCTAACCTTACTAATGCCGGAAACCCTCACGGACATTATCGCACAGTCCTTATATATGTTTTATCTAGGTCGCCTCACATTGCAATTGAAAGACAACAGTACCTGGGTTTGAAAATTTAACCTGGTAACCATCAAACGTTGTTTTCCTCAGACTTGATTGTCATTTTAAATGTTTACACTGATCTAACCCTATTTCCTGCGCTCGTGTTCCCTTCTTAGGGAAAACTCATTTACCATCAGACTATGACACCTATATGGCTGGAGGCTCATACCTCATACATCGACAGAACTCGCACCTCGACCAGGCAACAGCTGACCTTCAACGCAGGCGCTGCATTGGACAATGCCGCTCTGCTCAAAGTTCCCATGATTGACACTGGGGCGTTACAGCTTTACACTCCGCTGACCATCGAAGTCATAGCCGCACATGACATCAGCACTGGAGGTCACCCTCGTGACAATGACATCAGATATGGCATGTCAGATGGTATCAAGTTTATCGGCTTCGCGACCGTAGATAAGAGTAATTACCACACCCACGCCCTGACTGATTCATACCCGTTTATCAATGATCGGCCCAAGGCGGAATTCACCAAAGAGCCAGCTTTATTAGGAATTCATTTTCTCAGGGTTTTCATTAAGAATTTGTATTAGCAGGAGAATAGTGCAAAGTACATGTGCAGGTGTAACCGGAGAATATTCAGAGAAAGTAAGCAACTCTTTCAGGGAACAAGCTTCGCTTTAGCCGGAGAATTCTGCGTAGTAGTCGCAGAATTCTCAGATCTCAGATGCTTAATGATCACCCTGTTTCCTTTTTTATGGTGTATCTGGCTAAACAAATATTATTACTCAGTGAACACTTTTTGTCTATGATACAGGTAACAATAGGTGAAGGTTTGAGGAAAAGGGTTGGTATTAATAATTAATAATTAATAAATAATTATTTATTATTTTGAGTGTCAAATTACCAATTCTTTGTTATGACTTGCAGCTGCTGTTGCTTACCAAGTTATGTTGACATTAACTCCCAATTTGCCATTCAACAGTGTCACTTATCAAGTGATACTTAAAGCTGCTGTTCAGGACAGTTTAGAGCCTTTGGTGTGAACACCACATTTTGATTGTGATAACACTAAGAGCAGAGACTGGAGTAGATATATTTTATGAAGGGACAATCGTATTTAAAAATACGATTGTCCCTTCTAAAAATTTGCAATTAAATCCGTCACCACAGTTTGTTTTTGTTTTTTTCAGTGTATCATTTGAAATAATGAAAATTGAGCATACTAGATCATAGTATAAATGAGCTCCATGGCTGTTCTTGACAATACATCAAACGCAGTTTCGAGCGATAGGAACAACTGATGCATGTAGTCGCGATATTCGAACAAGCCCAATGTTCATGGATTACGGTACGTGTGTTTCATGCCAGAGAGAAATAGACGAACAAATGAATTTAAAAAATCTAGTGAAATCTTACCTACTGGAATCGAAGAGTTTGTCAATCGTCTGGGCTACAGGCTCCACTGACTGATCCGGATAAGGACGTCCTTCTCGGATAAGGACCCGTCTCACAACAATTAATTCTGTGGGACGTTAAAGAACCACTAGGGACGTAACGAATCCTGGCTGTGACCATCCCTGGTGCTGACCTGAGTCTCGGGCCCGCAGTAATTGGCGCTCGCTGTTGCAGTGCCCCTGCCAGCTTGGCGAAGTTAAATAAATAAATAAATAAATAAATAAGTAAATCAAATCAAATCAAGTATAGTTGATTGACTCGTTGTGCCATCTAACTTGCAAAAGAGAAAGAAACGGAAACCAATTACTTATAACTGCGGTATACACTCGGATATGGATGCGAAATGTTGCTGCGTGGCGAAAGAAAATCTTACGACGTCCACGTCATTTTCATCTCGAACTGACAAGGTAGAGATCGTAAGGCAAGACTCGAGTTTAGTTCAGATTAATGCAAGGGTAGAAATGATCGGCGCCATGTTCAAAAACAAAACTTAAAAACGCTAGTGTTCACTTGCCGTGTTGCTAGCAATAGTTTGCAGCCACCAAACTCTTAGTTAGGCCAGACAATGCTAGAAAAACTAACCTGGTCTAGAAGGCACCAAGCCAGCTCAGTAGGACCTCAAAATGAACTTTCACGGCAGCACACGGCGGCACTTTTGTTCCAACTATGGGCGTGAATTTAATATTTGGGTTCCAACACGTTCATGCATCGTCAGTGATCCTCTCTCTGGCATAAGGTGTTACAAACAAATGGAAATTACTTTAAACATGTTAAATATTCAGTAAGAAGTGTTAGTTAGTCTTGCAAATTTTATGGTGTAGTTTTATGCACGCATCCTTTCATATATTCCTGTATGTGTTTTACCTCGGTATAAAACCCTGTAAAAGTCATGAATGACGCAAAACAAAGAAAACAAAACATTATCAACAATAGCGTACAGCGAAACAATACCTCATAAAACAAAGAAAACCAAGCCTGGTTTTTACACCGAGGTAGCAGGGACCGCGCAAGGGGTGGGGCTGGGGGGGAGCTTCACCCCCCTTTTTTGGGCGGATTAATCACTATTTCTTTTTACTTAAGTAAAGTAGGTCTGCCTTTTACAAAATAGTACATTACATTATTTTATGTCAAATATACGGACCTCTTAGGAAACACTGCCTTTTTTGGAGGGTTTCTTGTACAAATACGGCCGGATGAGGCAGTTTGTCGTTACGAAAAATGATCCCGTTCTAGCCATTTCAGAACTGACTGACATATCAAATTTTCCCCAGAGAGCATGCCTCCAGATCCCCTTAGTTGGCTCACGCTTACGCGTTCCCATTAGCCCGCCCCCCCCCCCCCCCCACTTAAAAATCCGCTCAGCGGTCCCTGGGAAGAGCATTTCATATCGGGGTTGACGACTTGAATCTTCCCTCAGGATCCCTTGGCTTGTTACGTTATTACTTTGGACCAGACGTTGTCTCTCTTCTCTCTCCTCGCAAAGAATCGTGGCAAAATTTGCCAAGAGAGAAAACAAACATTTCGGCGCTATTTAGGAGTTATGTAAAAAGGGACTGATTCCGGGTATATGGTTAAGTGCTTGATGTAGTCATGCATACAGTGGTAGTCTATAGTGGTACATACCAGTTATTCCGGCATAATCCCTTATCTCTGAACATTCTGAATCAACCCAACCGATCTCTGGCTATCACAAGGCGGGTTTAGGGACAACATAAAATGACGACAAGTGCAGATCTAAAAATTGACTGGACCAATGGTAAAACGGCAAACTGGGAACCGGAAGTCGCGGTCAGTCCTCGCTGAGGACTTTCGCCTTTGCAAAATTAATTTGCCTAATAACAATCCTAAGACCTCCCTTGACATCCTTATCTCTTCTTGGTCATACCTACCCATCCCTGGCCATCCTTAGCTATCCTTAAACGTTCGTTGATATCTTCAGTCCTCTTTCGCCATATCTATCCGCCCTAAGGCCATCCTTGGCTCTCATTAGCTATTCCTACACTCCCCCAGTTATCATTACCTATCGTCAGCTATCCTTGTACTTGAATGCGGCTGTTTTACCAGTTTACAGGATGATATAGGAACGGACGGACATTTTCTTCCCACTACTGTAACTCTCAAAATAGATTCACCATTTTCCGAATTAAAAATGTAGTCGATGTGTTAATTATTTCATGCAATGTTCGACCTGTGAAATCGCATCGCTCTAAAGTCGGTTGCATGGGATCCTGGTTCAAGTTGCATTGTAAAGATCTTACGAAGGCGATTACTTGTCCAAATCCTACGCAATCGCGTAGAAAAGAGTACAGTGTATCCTGAACGTGAAGGAGGAAATTTACGCTTCAAATCTCACTCGTTTGCGACTTTGTCTGTGGCCTGCTTGTTAGGGACAAATGTCTCGGCCACAAAGAAAACAAAGAGGAAGTAAAAGTGAATTGCGCCTGCTGCAGACTCTCACGCTTTTTCTGAAAATTTGTGTCGGTTGTCGGTGTTTTGAGAGAAGATTTCCGCCTTGCTGATTCAACCAACAGTGGAGCCATGTCGCTTGACGCTTCTATATATTCCTTAGTAATCCTCTCAGAAGGGCTCTGACATATTCTTACTTAGAATTTCACTCCTTCACCGGCAATAACCTGGGGTAGCTCTCTTCTAGCTTCGCCTTTACCCCCATTGCATTGGCCCAACCGTAATTAAGGTATCACTATTCCCCAAAATTGAACACCTTTTGCAATTATTTTTTTTTGTTTTCATGTTTCGTTCAGATCTTTACTATTGAAACCTATCTTTTACATTGCTATTGTTCTCAACGGGAGCCTCTGCGGAGTAGAGAGGAACAAAGGCGAAAAATACCACGTGTCAAATTCTCAGCAATAGCGAAATTTCAGAAAAAAAATTCAGGACTTCAACGGAGTTTGAACTCGTGACCGGGGTTCAAGGGATCACGTGGGTCACCGAGGTCACGAGTTCAAATAGATCATTTTCACATGACGTCACGGCGGCCATGTTGATGTACAAAAACAAAGGAATGGCAGCCATGTTGGTGCACAAGGCTAACCCTTTGGGAATTGAACTCTATTAGTTATGCAAATACTTTCTTTTGTTTCACTATACCAATATGGCCGCTGGGCACGTGACTGAAAACTATCTATTCTGCGAGGATCATCCTTTATTTGATTTCCGAAGTTCATATATGATTTATTTCATGTACATCATTCACAAAAAAGGTCGATAAAAAAGTCGCTGAAAGGTTGATAAATAGTAGATAGAAGGAAAAAAATATGCCATTTTCTGGATGTTACCTACTAGACACCGTGAAATGGGCTTCGAAGCTCAGTTTATGTGAACAGTTTTGTCCAGTAACCCTGTAGCTCCTACAGACCTATATACCTGTTAACTCTCACGCAATCAGTGCGTGAGTCTCACGCCTGCGGACCAAAGACGTCGATTTCACGCATTGAGGACAATTTCTGACGCCTTAATTAGAAATCCGGATGACTTGTTCTTTAACACATCAACAACAAAAATTCAGTTCAACATTCCTCGTAAATGTTCCAACAAATGATGCTTAATGTATCAGAACGCGCTAAAATATAACAATCACAAAACTTTTAAAACGTCTTCATTACGTTCGAAAGCCACCGGAAAAGCTTCAAAGAGCTTCGAAAGTGTTCGGAAGCCATCAGAACATCTTCGGGCACGTTCGGTAGCGTTTGGACGTCTTTGAGAAACCGTCGGAAGTCACCGGAACATTTTCGGAAATTCCGGCCATGAGTGGACGAAAATCTCACGCATTTGACTCAGAAAAAGTTGGCAAGTATAGACCTTTATTTTCATTGGTTCCTATGACCTGCAGCTTCTTTTGTCATCAGGGCCTGGGGTATTATTTGTGTTGTGTCCTCTATTGTTTTGTTCTCCAATCACAGACCCCGTCGACTGGAAAGCTACGGGGTCTCAAAAAATATATATCATATGTATATATGGCAGCCAGCTCCGATTCTGAATACACTACAATTTTTGATACATGAAGTGCTTACTGCAGGCTGATGTGGTCAACCGCTGGATCAAGAAGTAGGCGCAGTTCCAATTAGAACAGATCTGCAGAGGGAAACCTGCAGAAAAGAGGTTATTGCTTTCCCTCGAATAAACTTTTAAGAGGAAAGAGGGAGTCAGTGCTCCATATTTTAGCCTGGACGTAAACACCTTGGACGCACGTAGAAGTTTCGGTGAGGTCATGTTTAAAAAACTCGCCTCAAAACGCAGCTGATGATTTCTTCGCTCGATGCTCATTTGTTCTTTGTTTTATACACTTTGACAGCACAGTGCACATGCTTCTGGCCTCGTATTAGTTTCAACCTGACCAAATTAAACCCGAAAGGTAAACATCTTGACTGTGCAGTCTTCAAGACAACTATGCAAATATGCGATTACAATTCTTCATAGGACAAGATGCCACCCGTAGCAATTTGACAGCTCCTTGGTAACGTGCGCCTCCGAGGTACAGTACAAGATCAGATTGTTAGCAGCGAATGGCGTCACCTTCAAAATCCTCCAGAAATCGTAGACTACCTTCTCCTAGAATCAAAGAGATGTCAACAAAGGACGACGCCAGTTTTAGCAAGTACATAAAAGAGTCTTCTCAAAATGGAGATAGCGGTGCTTTCGATGAGAATGGCAAGTTACTAGTTTACTAATTGAAATCAATAATAATGAATGTCGTCCAAACTTTGTCATGAGTTCAAACTGAGACTAATTTGTACTCATATTACTATAATAGGACAAATATTTATATTTGGAGATTTAAATAATAATGTTCCTCAGACAAGCGCTTAAAATTGTTGGAATTAGCCTGACCCATGAAAGACCAAAGACAGTTGTACTCGCTCGCTATTGGTGATATACTGTAGTTCGTACAACTGTGCCACCCCAGTGATCATGTATTCGGTGAACTTCCAATAGGAGGACTTTGTTGTTCCCTACACTTTATGCTGCCTTAGACATTACAGTTGGGGGCAATTGAATAATAGCAGACTTTTGTTTTTCCATTTGCAAATTAATATTCTTTTCAGGACATGGAAATAGCAACGCCATGGTGACTCAAACTTCACACTTGTTAGTCTGCTGCCCCTTCAGGAGGGGCAGTTTCTTAACTATTATAATTCTGTGTCCCCATCCAGGAGGGAGAAATTAAGGACTTTGGCTGGCCCCTGTACAAAGTCCCCTCCCTTGCCCAGGGTCCTCCCCCCCCCCTCCGCCAGGGGATGGCCAATGATAGATGCATAAGTTTGGATTTCAGCTGCCTTAGGAACCATAGGCAAGGAATGTTGCTGTCCTTGAAACCTGAATTCACGCTAGAAATAATTTACCATTTGAACCAAATTTCTTTCTCTGAGTTAATAACTCATTGTTAAAACAGGCTTAGTATCTATTGTTGGTGACAGAAAATATCTTGATTCAGCTGTCTAAATTTAAAATCTACTAAACATTTTTGTGATTGGTGAATCACAAGCAATCATGGCTATGATAAAGCTTTAAAGAGTTGACTCTGCTGGGAGGGTTTAGACCTCCATCACCAGACTGCTTGAGCTAGTTTGGTTTTAATTCATAATAGGCATGAACAGCTGGACCCAGGAGGTGGATCTCTATATCCTGTGTGGGAGGGGATGGTACACCCATCACACCTGGCCCCCTACCTATGGGCCTGTTGGCTCTCATTAGAAATTTGCCATGGAGTGCAGCCTATGGAGCTATCACTGGAACAGCCTCTTATGCTTTTATGTACCCATTAAATTTTGTTTCCTTCTCATGGTGAAATGGTTTTTAGATTCAGATGAGGCTCCTACGAGAGACACATCAAGTCCACGCAAACCTGGTGTGGCATACTTAACAGAAAACTTGATCAAAAGGCTAACAAAAGAGGAGAACATCGGACAGATTACAACTCTACATGTAACTTTGGGAAAGGAGCTAAACAAGAAAATTAAGGTGTGTTTTGTATTACACATACAGTTTTAAGCCTCGTCATCATATTTTGTGGCTTAATGCAGGGTCATTGTTTATACCCTCAATGAGGAAATGGATTGAGATGTGACAATCTGAATAAAGTGTAGTCTACATGTTGCAGTTAAAATCAATTTCCTTTGTCTCCCAACCCTAATTTTGAATAGTTAGGCTTAGGAGACAAAGGGATTTAAAAAGCAACCTAGGTTAAAAATTTTTACCAGAATTTTATTTTTAACTGCAACATATACAACATGACCATAGTTACAGTACAGAGTGTCTCACTTCTACTGATGCTATGATCATTCAAGAGGTAATGTACAGTAAGGCGTAGCATGCTATATTATACAAGGGAAGGGGGGAGGGGAAGGGCATGTCACAGATATTTCTGTATCAGCTTACCCAGGGTTCTCATTTAGGTACCAGCAACCGGCTTAAAAACCAGCGACTTCAAATTCTGAGCAGCCTACTTCATGAAATAGTATGTCTCTAAGTTGTAAAGAGTAACAAAAAACTAGAATTGTCAGCCTTCCACTTAATTCATCTAGCCATCTACTCCCTAAATTACTGAGCACCCTGTCTACCTGATGAAGATCAATAAATTATATTGTTATTTGTAGAATTTCATTATGATTCATTTCTTCTTTAGACAGACTTACTGTTGTTTTCATTTGCAGTACATTGAGAATCTGGAGAACCTAAGGAAACTTCTTCACCTAAACTTAAACAATCATATGATTGAGAAGGTTGAAAAACTGGACAACTTGGTGCAATTGAGAGAACTTCAGTTGGCCAATAACTGTATCTCAAGGATAGAAGGACTGGACTTACTTGTTCACCTGATTGTACTGAATCTGAATGGAAACCGCATTGAAAGTCTGCCAGCTTCTTTGTTTAAAAAACTCAGGGAGCTTCAGACTTTTCACATTGCTCACAACCGGCTTGGAAGTGTAAGTAAACATACCAGAAAATTTGGTTTTATTTACAGTGCTACGCACCTTACCGTGGCCACCCAACAAACATTTTTACATTAGTTTGCCACTGATTAAGGTACTTGGATTTGATTGACAGACACACATCTACAGAACGTTTCAACATGCAACAACCAAATGGATACTAAACCTCATTTTGGTGCTGTGCTGTCGCCTAAGAAACCATGCTATTTCCTAAGCCAATCAGTTGTTGTTTCATGTCGGCTGGGAAACCAGGCTTTTCGTAAGCCAATCAAATGTTTACAAACACAATGAAAATTTACACAATGAGATATAAAAATTATACCGCAATTTGTTCCACAGATCTTTTAAAATATATATTTGGATTGCAAGTCCTGAATAAAAATGAAAATGTTATCAATGCATTTGAATGCACTTCCCAGCAAGAAAAACCACTCTGTTCAAATCGCAAAAATAAGTTCCCACAAAACACAAAAAATCGTCAATCTGCCAAAATTAACTCCCACAAAAATTTTGTGCCACACGGTAGTTGAATGAAAAGCATTCATTGCTGTCCTTTATCCTCACAGCAGCAATGAATACTTTTAAAAGGGGCTGTCCATTACTGACAAGATACTTGTTTATTGCTTTTAGCTAATTGAGGTAACAAAGCTGAGGCCTTTACAAGATTTAAGCAATTTTGCAATGGAGGGTAACCCCATGGCCAGCATGGAGCATAGTCAACAGTTTGTCATCTTTCAGTTGAGGTCTTTGAAACGTTTGGATGGCATACAGATTACAGATGATGACAGGCAGGCAGCTGATGAAAGGTTTGCTCAAGGTGAGTGGCAAAAACTTGGCACCTGGACAATTGCAAAATTTCCTTTGAAAAATAACTTCAATCATATGTACACGTGCTGTAATTTTAAACTTAACAAGAGATTGAAATAACATTTGAGGGAGCAAGAATGTTGTTACCTGTCAGCTTCAGAGTTTTAGCAACTACTTTGAGTTTGAATATTTAAGTCATATCGAGGACTTTGAGATGTGTGACCATTGCTTTCCTTGAGTAGCCAAAATGTTTCTGATTCTCCTTGTCTATGAGTATATTGAAAAATTACAAATTAAGAAAAGTGTTCATTGGCATTTCTCTATGCTTGCAGAGGAAGTGAGGAGATTGGATGCTGAGATACTTCGTCAGAGAAAGGACTATGACCTTTTACAAGAGGAGAAGCAACAGGTACTTGAGGAGCTGCAGCGGCTGAAAAAGCTTAATTCTGAACAGCAAGCACTGAGCATGGATCAATCACAGAAGATCAAACAACTCCAAAGGGAGCTGGAAGCCAAGGAAGAGCTGGTAAAGTCATGTAACAGAGTATTGAAATTTGATTTTGTTGTTTGTAATAAGTTTGTTGAATCATGTACATGTCTGATAGACAATTATCTACATGTAGCATTTGTGGTGATGATGTTGATGATGACAATTTAATTGATAAACGTACATGTTTACACTGTATGTGCAGTTTATGTAGGTGATGTAGGTTCAGTATCTGGGGCTGGTGGATGTTGACAGCTGAGTTCTCATTAGCAATAAGATCTGAATACTTTTTGAATAGTGCAAGTATTTTTAGCTATTCCAAGATGACTTAAAGGCAGCATTTTGCTTAACTAATAAGATGCATTAGTTTTGTATATTGGACTTGGTTATGTTTCAATTCATTGAACATTGAATTGAAAGAAATAGGTTTTCATTGCCAATTTTGTTAAACATTACCAGTAATAAATAACTGCATACAGCAATTCTTAACAGTAACTAAAATATGCAGCACTCTCAATCCCACTCCTTTCCATTCAGTGAGCTATATGCCTTTACTGTTTCTTTTGTCTTAATCAAGAAAAAAGTTTTGATGTTATTAATTTTCAGTTGGCAAGTAAAACAGCAGAACTCTCCAAAGCCTGTGAAAAGCAGTTCAAGTTGGAACAGGAACTTGCATTTTACAAATTGGATGCTAAGTTTGAACACCTTGGGATGCTGCAGCTACCTGACGGAGTGGAGGTTCATGTATATCATTCACTCTGAATAAACCACATTGCCTTTGATTTATTCAATTTTTTTTTAATTTGACTCTCTAATACTATTGTCTATCAGATTCTACATATGTATTAGCCTGTATGTCAAGAATCCTTTGGTTGTTAAATAGTTTTTTAATTCCTAACCTGTGAATTCAACTATGGAAAGGCATATGAAGTATAATTTTTCACTGCTTTTTGCATACAGTCTATCAGGTTCATCCAACACTGTTTGATTTTGATTTTCATAAGTAACAAAACAGACCCGGCCCCGTTTGTTCAAAGAGTGGATACAGTGGAACCTCTCCCTTGGGACACCTCTACAGTCTGTATTCAGGGGACACTAACTTTGGTCCAGAAAAAATGTATTCATGCAATCTTTGTGTCTTTTACCTGTACTCAAGGGACACCTCAATTCCTGGTCCTGAGGGTATCTTCTGAATGGAGGTTCCGGTGTAGTTAAAATATCCAGAAGATCTTTAATTTAATGCAAATAATAATTATTCCAGATTACTTATTGGCAGCTCTGTCTATGGACGTTTTAGTTCTCTTCTGTATGCTAGATTAAAATTAATGTTAAAACGAACAATTTTTACTTCGTAAAATTATCTTAGACTCTTAGACCCACAGTAAACTTGATAATACTGTCTAATACAGTATTTTTGTAATCAACTGTGTTGTTAGTTTGGAGATGAAGAAGACGAAAGTCCTTACATTGGTAAGGCGAGATTTAAACCAAACAAATTTGCCCTGAAATCCAATATTGGGGATGGTGAACAACGTGCTCAAATGATGATACTGGGCTCCAGATCAAGTGATAGATATCATGAACCAAACAAACAGGTTCAACAGGAATTACATGACTCGCTTATGCTTGATTTGCAAGACAAACAGAGGGCTATTCAGCAAGGTACGTTTTTGCTATAATGACCAACAGTTCATTGAGTCTCGTCAATTTCAATTAGTTTGATTGGAGCATAAATTCGTCTCTCTATTCAATTCAATAATTAAGCCACATCCCACAAGCTTCACATTTTCATGGTTTGTTTTATTCATGTGTGAACGTAAGCCTGGATATCAGCTATGCCATGCTGATGAGGCCTAACAAGACCGAAACAGCTGTCCATGGCTGCTAATGCTCAGCCTAAAACTTTATATTATGATAGATTTAAAGGGTAATGCCCACTACTACATGGCCTTAGTGCCCAATGAGTGGCTTTCAGCTTACCAAGTCATTAATTTGATCTAGGATTTCCAAAAAAAACACTACCATCCTGTTCCCCCCTTCCCCCCCCCCCCCCCACTAATTACTTTTGTTCTCCATACGTTTTAAGAATATACGCTGTTAAATGTAAAAAAAAGTTAATTTTGTAGATGTTAATTTAATTGAATTGCCATTAAAGGTTAACAGCATGGTGGTTTTCAGTTTCTACACTGCCTTTCTAAAGAATGTATTTGTTCCAGACGGAAGGTCACCAAGGGATGACATCAAGTTCATGAACATGGAAAGAGCTAATCCCTCAGGTTTTTTGTCGGGTCACACTGCAAGACTAGTTGTTTGCTGTCACACAAAGGGGGGTGTCTCGAAACTAAAACACCCCACAAAGGGTGTAAAATAGTTGAAACATATGCTCAGTTGTGAGCAGTTGCAATACTCCAATGCTGTATACACTCTGTTTCAGCTGAGGAAGTTCTAGCCCAGCTAAATGACCAGTTAAATAGAAGGAAAGCTCAACTGCAAGATGCTGGAGACAAACTGGCACAGATTGAGCAAGCTATTAATGACCAGGTACAAAGTGCATTCCTCCGTTACCCCAAATTTGGGTTTAGTGGAAGGGCACTCCACAGTCATTATTTCATCACAGAGCAATCTTAAGGAATCGTCTGGGTCTTTAATGTGGAAAAAAGGGGCAAAGGAAACTGGTCTGTTGAGATGAGCAGGGCTTCTAGTATTCACAAAACGTAAACTGCTGTGTTTAGATCGTGGTAAAAAGGTCACTCTCACTTGCCAATCACCATCGTTGTTTCTGATATTATATGATTGTTGTTCATTGATGCTTATATCGGCCGTTTGTACTCGGGTTTCGAAATTTACTGTTAGTCAACATTTAAAATTTGGTTCTTGTCATTGTAGATGCTTTATCCTACCATGTAGGCATTATGGCAAAAAAAAAAACATGAATCGTAATTCGTAATTTTGTCGAAATGCCTACCTGTTAACGGTTCAATTTTCACTTCGCTCTTTCAGGCAAAACTTTTAGGAGACGATGAAAGAAAACTCATTGAAGCAATCGCAGATAAGAAGAACTATGTAAGCGCATTTATCCTGACTGACATGCCTTTATTTATTTGATTAATTCTGATATGTTGTAGTTCAATGAAACAGTCTTCGTTATTTCAGATCAGAAAACTGCAAGATGTTGCAAAGGAGTTGGAGGCTAGAATGAAAAACATAGCAGATGAAATGAGACAACGAGAAGCTGAAACGGAGAAACTTAGGCAGGTCGTCAGAAACACCCCACCCAATGATCCTGCTTATGTAAGTGCGTGACGTGCGTAGCTTGAAGGAAATTGTGGTCTAGCTTTTAAAAGTAATGGGATAAATTTGTGTCTGAAGCAATAACCTTACGTTTTGTACAACAATAATCTTTTTAATGTTTACCCACTCGAGGGTTAAGATTGATTACCGCACGTCAGAACCAACTCATACGCAAACTACGCTCTAAGTGACGCTCTGAACACTCTTCAAATGACTCATTTTAGCATTGTGCGACAAAGTTAAGTGTATTTTACTCTATAGCTAGTATTAAAACATGTACATGAACTGCTTAAATTCGCGACGCCTTTTTCTTGTTTACATCACGCACTGGTCTCTTCTGTGACATCTAATGACACGCTGGCTCGTTCAGATCAACCATCCTAAGTGTTATCAAAACTGACCCTCCCCTCCCCAAGAAATAGACGTTAGGAGAGTCTGAGTGAGCGCGCTTTATTTTCGTAGTCTCATCTACAAGCTCGGTTGGCAGCTAAAGAGCAGCAGCTTCATGAGCTACAGGATGAGTATGGCAAGTTAAAACAGGATCACGACAGAGCAAAGGCTAGA
>OX419335.1:41453024-41470524 GCA_948470475.1 Galaxea fascicularis | reverse complement strand
CCGTCCCCAATTTGCTCTGCGAATCCGTGCGAGAGAAGGAAATCTGAAGAGAACTGTTCATAGTTGCTTGCTTTCGAATCAGTATGATTAAGTGATAAAATGGAATCAGATGAGTTTTAGAACAAACCTCGTCCGTTTTTTGATATTAAATTTGTTTCTTTTCCAACAGCTTCAAGCAGAAAAGGAGAAAGCTACTGCACGGATTAACGGACTGGAGGATGAAATAGATGGTTTGAAAGGTCGACTGAGGAAACTACAAGACAAAGCTGATCGAGAGGTGAGGGCGTCTTTATAAGTAGGCAGTTGCTAATAAAAGGGAAGCTGACGCGGAGGAGACGGTAGGTGGTAAGGTTTGCTTTTCCGTGCCCACGCTTCGCGCTAGCGCCCCGTTTCCTCTTTCACTTTCTTTCCCTGTTCTCAGTACTGCTTGCCACGCAAGCCGGTCATAAGTACAAAGCACGGACTCCTCGTAAAACTCAAACTGAAGCAAAAATACACGACATACATCTTGGATAGCTTGAAGCGTGGGTTAGGTAAAAGAAAAGCAGAAAGAAAGTGTCGTATTTAGAGACTATGGGAGGTAAGCGACACTGTCTTTGTTTTTGGTGCTACTCTTAAAGTCCCTCAAGTCTCTCTCTTCGGTAATCAATCCTGTTTGGATTTGGCTTGAGATGGACGTGTCTTAAGATTACAAGAAAATAGTTTATACTGATACTGATCTGTAAAACGAGTTCACCTCCACCAGACACTGGGATCAACCTCAGTCATCGCCATTTTTTCTTCAAATTTTAGCTTGTGTTTTTAGTGGTTCATCATATTTTTTGTTTGTTTAACCTCCTTTTCTCATAGCTTGACCGAATGAGAGACGCTGGTGCTCGGCAGGTTCGTGATCTGGAGGGTCAAATGTCCGATCTAAGACGTCAACTGGACAAAGAAAGGATGCGAGCAGAGGAGGAGGTATACATGACTCCAATTCTGTTCTCCTGTAGTCTATTTTGAAATGATCCAGCTTGCTCGCATTTGTTAAGTCTATTTTAAACTCCCGCACCCGTTAGCTCAGCTGGTCCGTGGCATGGTGCTTTGTGTCTTTAAACGGGCTCTGTCAAGGGAGTTTTGCTGTTTTTCGGCGAAAACTTCACAGAAATGCTAGTTAGTGACCTTTACTCATGCCGAAACGTTCCTTGAAATTTTGGAGAAAGATCAATCGAATTTTTGCCGGGAAAGTCAACCATAGTACATTTTTGGTCTAAGTTTTTCAAAATGCAACCATTTTCATCTTTGCCTTCGGTAATAGAGGAAGACAGTATTGATCTCAGTGCAGTAACACAGTCTTGAGTAAATAAACTGCTTCATTATTTTTGGGTTTTCCTTCATGTCAAGATATGTTTTAGCATTTTACAGCAGACCGAAATAGCATGACAGAGCTCCTTTAACCTCTCCATGTGAACTTCAATGGGACGTAAACAACCTACATACTTATCGCAGGAATGATGAATGTAGTTTCCGGGGCTGTGGTCTGCCCTCACGCACATCTCAAGGTTGGGTGGCCGTGGAGGCTGGGCGATGGACTGAAGATCTGTACTCAGACCCTCTGTATCATATATGACTCTTAAGAGGTCTCATACGGCCATCAATTTTACTTAAAACTGAAAAAATTAACACCAAAGGAACTCAAAAGAATGTTTCTGTGAAAATTCGTATCTTGTAGCAATTGCATCCTCAGAGTCAACTTCAGCAAATTTGAAAATTGGTCACACGACAAAATGCTAAGGACTAAGAACAAAAGTAATGAAGAACCCCCTCCCCCATCTAAAAGAACCTTGCAAGCAAAACTACACATTGCAAGAATAACTGTTATGTCTGGTTATAAAGAGTACGACTCGACTGTGTCACTGGCTTTTTCACTGTAGCGGAGACAAGCTCAGAGCAAGGAAGCAGGATTACAGAATCTTTTGGGAGAGACAGAAGCCCAGCTGCAGGTAAATGAACTACATTTTGTTATGAAAGAAACTCTATTCTGCTTGTCCAATCATGGGTTAAAAGAGAACTTCCGCGTCCGCGATGGAAGTCAAACTCGCAAGTGATCTTTCATACCCTCATGGACTGAGCTGAGTTAGTTACCGTTCTTTTTGTACAACAGTAATTAAATGGTAGCTACTCCAGGATTTTTTTTTCCTTTTTAGATCGAAGGTTATGAATGATGTGATGATGATGATGATAACTTTATTTAAGTCTCAAATCGTTCTAGCTGAACACGAGCGCTCTACTGATTGGGGAGACTGTAAATCAAATAAACTCTAAATAAATTCAAATTAAATCAAATGTTGGTTTTTGAGGATAGGGGAAAACCGGAGTACCCGGGGAAAAACTTCTCGGAGCAGAGTAGAGAACCAACAAACTCAACCCACTTATGACGCCGAGTCCGAGAATCGAACCCGGGACACATTGGTGGAAGGCGAGCGCTCTCACCACTGCGCCAACCCTGCTCCCCTCTTCTTCTATGAAGAGAATTGCTTCCCTGTCGAATTCAGCCGTTTTGAATGTGTTTAGCCATGTCAAGTTGTCCTGATTTGCAACAACTCTTTCTTTTTAGGCGAACAAATCATGACTTCTATTAGCCAGTACGTATCTCTGTATCTTTGGCAGTGGAACGATATTAGTAACTCTGACAAATACTCCGTATTTTCTTTAGCAAACTGCCCACCAAAGCCAAGCCCAGCAGACTAAGCTGCAGCTGTTAGAAAATGAGATCGATGGGCTGAGGAAAGCTCTAAAAGAAGCAGAAACTCAAGCTGTGAAGGTGAGATGCTGATTTGATAGTTTGTACCTTTCACGATAAATAATGACCAAGTTGAAAGATGTGATTTATTCAACACTGTTAGGCACAAACTCCTAGTTTTCCCAACAGAAGTCGAACCTTTGACCCCCCGAAGTTTGGATGCTCTAGCACAGAGGTACAGGAGGCTGAAGGCCATCAAACAAGGTCCGTGTGACAAACGACATCCATCGTACTGCTAAGATCGGGATGGTGATTGGTGGAGTAGCCTAAGTTCCCATGAGTCTCCTGTAGCTCAGTGAGTATTCGGAATTGTAATCGGAAGGTCACAGGGTCGACTCGGGATTCTTTTTTTTTTTTTTTCGAGTTTATGTGTGACAGTGTTGAATAAAGCACATCTTTCATTCATTTACCACGCTAGAAACTTCCCATTTCACTCTCATCACAATGACCAATGTTTATTTAAATGTGCTGTAATCTGGTTTAAGTTATACAATCGGTCGCTTTGGTTTGTTACTATGACCTTTTTCGTCCACAAATTACTGTCAATGATGTCGTCGAGGAACCCCAGGTTCCCCTAAAAAATTGTGCGACCTTTTGCTCTAACTACTCAGGCCATTCAGTGATCTTTAGGCGCACAACATTCCGTTAGAATTTAACTGTTTTCTGTAGGATAAGCTGGATAAGGAACTGGAAGCTGTGCAAGCAGAGCGCATGAGAGCTGCGATACAAGCGGAGGCTGACAAGCAATTAGCTGATGCACAACAGCAGGTAACAAGGCTGTCATATGTCTTTGGTATTCCATAATCATGGGGGCAGCCAGGGGTGCTACCGGCATTCGGGCTCTTTCTTGGGCGACCCGCTATCACATCGATAACAATCGATACGAAACGATCATTTAGAAAAATACGAATCGGACAAGACGTCATAGGGTTTTCGATGAACGGGCCTTTGAGGGTCGGGAAAACTCGTTTGGTACTCAGATAGAGAATAGGCCATTAGTCTGTTTAGGCGGCTGCAGGAGGTCGTAGCTATGGTGTCCAAACGGTGAACAAAAACAAACTACATGCACTATGGAAGTTGAATTTACTCTTGACACCAATTTTGCTATTACTGGACAATCTGAATCTGCTGACTTTTAGCAAAGACTTGGTGACATAATAGCCTCTCAAAAAAATGTGACTCGGTATAACCGAGCGACATGCATATGAGTACCGTCGTAGACCAGTGACCAATAGGGTAAATAACCCTCCGGAAAGTTAGACAACCTCACGTAAGTTTGTTTTATTTCAGGCTATTTTGCTTTGATGAAGATGTATGCGATAATCGCAGTTATGAACACCACTTGAGCATTAGTGAAAATAAAGCCTGAAATAAAAAATAATAAGGCTTTTGCGGCAGTCGCTAACTGGGAGCTGGTCATTTTGTGTTCAAATGATCACATACATCGTCATTGTTTAAAGTGGACCTCACTTGACTCATAATATTTTTTTTTTTTCACTAAACTGATTTGCATCGCGTTAAGTCTTTGTAAACATGCATGCAAAGCAGTTTTCAGTTTTCTTCTGACTCGGCCGTGTACCAAATGATGCTTTCTTTTTCGTAAGTTTTGAAGCCTATAAAACGCTAAAATTTGGCAAAAAGGAACAAAGAAGGACACGGTGCTTTTTTAGCAGGTGCAAAGATGGTATGTTCAAGTTCACACTGCAACCAGGTGGACAATCAGACATGGTTTGATGCTACTCTGGTTTGAAGTTTGATGAATGTAACTTAAAAAGTTACAATTCACGACCCACAAAGGTGCAAAGATTTTATTTTAGCGAAAAAATATTTTGGGTTTAGGTGCACTTTAATCCACAGTTCAAACATATGACTTCATATATTCATACTTATAATTTACTTTACTATTTCTAGGTAGCTTCGTTGCAGTCTTTACTCGCTGACAAAGACAGACACCTACAAGAGCAGATGGCGCGAGGAACACAGAATGCGTCTGATATAGGTATGAATTGTGCATTTAGTAGTTTCTTCTTTTGAGTTCTGAATAGAAAGCTCCAGTTTTTTCTAGCTATTAAACTGAAGTTCGGAAATAAATAAATACCTAACGTAATTTGTCAAATAAGAGTTGTGTTTTAACTGTTTGCGTGTGTTTAAACTTCCTCTGTCCACAGCTGCCCAGCGAGCTGAGATAAGAAACCTCGCATCAGCTTTAGCCGAACAAAACGACGAGCTTGAGCGACTTAAGGATGATCTTATGCAGCTCTCCAGAGGTCCACTCCAACCACAGTATTTTAATTATCCAGGTCAGTTGACGAAATTCAGAAATTCCTGTCGTGTTAATTGTTTAAATTGTCAGTTTCACGCACTGACGTTCACCCGCTTTTTTTATTTTAACGTTTGTAGATCACAGCCTTACCGCTCTAGCCAACGAAGTCGAAGCATTACGAGCAGCTCTTTTGCAAAAAGAGCAACAAGTGGCAAGCCTCATGAGACCAATCACAGTGCCTGGACATTCCCCTTATACCACTTCCCCCTTAGTAGCAACGCCAGGTGTAATTCCCTCTCCTGCACACGCCCCACAAATCATTACTTCGGGATTTCCAACGACTCCTGGCTTAGTGCCTTCCCAGTCGCACGTTCCCCAGGTCGCAACTTCCGGTTTGGTAACCTCGCCTGGTTTGGTAGGCAATCACACAATCGTGCCCGCGGTGGTCCCAGGGGTTACACAAGAGATGCTGAATGGGACCAGTGCTACGCGGACAGTTCCAGCCGTGACGACAGTGGTGACGAGTCCAGGGATCCAGGCTAGTCCTGGTCAGATTCATCACTATCATCATTTCTCAGGCAAAACTGAGCGTGGTACGCAGTACAGGCTTATTGTCTATAAGTTCTGTTTAAGATAAGTTAAATCATTCAATCAAAGTCCTTCATTCGAGTGGGAACAGTTTGGCTTACAGTGTTAAATAAGTTGTTCTGAAAAACTGTACTAAGATGGGTGATAACTGAGTTATGTGATAACCTGTCAGTCTCTCTTGGTTCTTTTAATCCTCTAACATACTTAGGTCTGATTAACAATTCTCCCTTCAAGCTGCCATACATTTCTTAGTGAATTACTGTAGAGAATTTGATGTTTAAGATATGACCCTCCAACTGATAAAGTTGTCTATTCTCACCAGCTGTTTGGTTTGCAATGTATTGAAGTTGTGATGAGAGGTTACATGTTAATCATTCCTGGGTGTTATTTAAAGCCCGGGTTAGCTCTTTCTCGTTGCTTAAAATCTCATCTAGTGAAATACTTTACTTCTCCCTTCGCCAACACTTGTAACATGAAATTTTAGTAACCCGTGCACATGAATCTGCCCCAGATTTTGCACCCTGCGGTAAGTTTTGTTCTCATATCTGTTGCTGAAGACTGCGAGCAGTTGTACTGTTTTTCTCAGATATCTCGTGCGAGCGGATAGTAAAATTGTTCAAATTAAAGAAGAGAATGAAGAGGGAAAAGTATGCAATTGGCCACTTTGGAAACGTGTATTGGCTTGGGAACAAATCCAAACTTTATTGAAAAGCAAAATGAGTACGTAGTTTCAGCCAGTTTGAGCATGTTTGGTTGAAAAGCCGCTAGAAAACGAGGTGCATTTGATAATCAAGAAATTTTCATGCTCGTGTCTTTTTTCGGAAAGTGTGCCCCCTTCGCCATACAAACTGACTGATCTTGGGGGATGGGCCATCAGAGGAGTGATGGGGAAGAGGAGTATTTTTAGCTTCCACGGAAATGTTATGGTGCCATTTGTTTTTGCCGGATTTTTATTTGGCATTGAACACCCTCTGCATATGTCTTCTTTTTTCGTTACACGATTTTTTCCTTGTCTGGCATAATTATTACTTTGTTTTTGTCTTTTTCTCTCCCCTCCCATCGCTTTTCTAATGGTCTATCGCTTATTTTCGTGATTTGGTTACAATATATCGTTTCTTTTCTGACAGGCGTAAAGAAACCTAAATCAGTGGTGGTAACAACCTCCACACCCCTCTCCCCTGAGGTGTTGACTGTGTCGACGGTAACCGCGCCTGCATCCTCGGTTCACCACCATCATTACGGTGACGTCACCAGTCAGAATAGAGATTCGCTTAAAAGAAAATGGAGGAAAGCCAAGAAGCAAAATAAAGATGTTTTTTTCTGCAATTTTCCAGATCACCAGGGTTTAGTAAGTCGCGTTTATTGTAGTTTTCGATTATCGACTGTTGTAATACCAAAACTGAAAGAGTTCCTTCATGTCGTCTCTAAAGGGGTTGGGACTACAACGATGAAATGAACCAATCGGAATTTGCAACAGAAACATGTAACTGGCATCAAGCGCGAGAAAGTACTTACAAGGAAGTCACGAATGGCTTTGATTTTATGTCTCGTTACTCAGTGTTCGAGTATCGTTAACCAATTTTAGAGCTTGGTACATTAAAACCAATTCAAATGCGAATTTCTTTAGAGGCTCGAATGAAGAGCCTTTCACTGTATGCCGCAATTAATTCATCAGAACGACTTATTTACTGAGAGTCACAAAGAAAACAAACCGCTTGTGCTCTTGCTGGTATGCCTGTTTCGCGAGATACTGATGACTCTCACTTAGTGTTAAAACTGGACCTTTGTCTCGTTAATTTCTAAGTTACCTTAAATTTGGATGCGGCTGGGAATACTTTTTCACTCAAGTCTTTAAATTTTGTTTCAGGAATACGAAGTGGGGAAGTTGGAAGGTCTCTTGTCCTCTTCGCTGCATGCTCAGAAAACTCAGGTATCAGTTCAAACTCATACTGTAATAAAGTGCCCCTAAATTTTGATTGCTTGAGACAGTCGTTTATTAGCTTACAGAAACTATTGTTTCCCCTCTAAATGGTGTTCATTTTTGGCATATTTCGACCCTAACGCCCTCTACGGCAAGTGCTCAACGAGCTTGGGTAGAATATTTGTTTTATAGATCACTAAATTTTGGGGTAAATTTTAAAGTACCCGTAGGAAAATGAAGGAAAGCGTGCAATTTTCCTGTTTCATTTCAAAACGCGCGCTTTCCAAATAAGGTATTGGCTGTAGATTTTGATAGGTGAAGCAATAAGAGCTCGAATTACTCAAATTTATACAGGGTCAGTAAATTTATGTAAATTTCTCCTTAAGTTGTCAGGGAGCAGGAAATAGGAGTACTTTTTCTATTCATAATGTGTTGACTTGACCCCACGTAGTTGTTAACAGCGTAGCTAATGACATGCTGTTTTCTTATCATTCAGTTTTCAACCGTCACAATAATTTGGCCATCATTGACCAACTGTTCAAATTCCGTAGCGTCTCTTTCGTAACACTTACGACCGTTTGATTTCTGTGAGAACCTTACGCTCTTTTTGATGTATCAAAACTATTAAAGTCAGGATAGTCGCGTATAAAACATTTTCCGACATATTTAAGGGATCTTTCAATAGAATGTCAGAGAAAGCTCATGGTAAACAAAACCGAATTAATGTTGGTGTGTTTTCAGTGAGAAAAAGAAAGGTATTGTATTCAGTGTTCTCTTACAGGTCAAAGCAGCTTTTTTCTAACACTGTTAGCCAGCGATTTTTGCGGTAAACATTGTTATTTTTATTTCAGGATTCACGACATTCATTGCGAAAGGATCTAAGAGAATTAGAAAATGAGGTTTGTAAATCGCTTATATTGCACCGTTGTTGTTACTTCACTCAGTCAAATGCTCATCACCCTGACGCGATTGTTTTAGATGAAACTTTAATCCTTCTTTCTGTTTGTGTCGCTTTTTAAGAGCGCTATAGTTAATCTGCTAAATTAATTCAATTCTTCTAATAAATGGCTACTGTATCACACGTTTATAGCGAACAATCGTTTAAAGACGCTGCAATTCCAAAGGGATTTAGTTGTAAAGAAACAATCTACAAAAGCAAGCTCCAGCTTTCTAGATTTTCCTGTAAGATTGAGCTTCGATTGATGTTTGCCTTCGTGTTCGTGTTCAAAGGTTGAAAATTCCTTGAAGCGGAGAGCGACAGCAAAACTATCTCAACGCCATTCTCTGGACGCTAATTTGGCGGTAAGTTGTAGGATTTATTTGAATTTTTAAACAACCCACATGGTAAATCGTGAAACAAATTCTTCATCAATTGCAAATACAGAAAAAGAGAGAAAACGTTGTTTTATAGAGGTCTCCAGGGAAAGACGTTAACCTCAAATTCCTGCGTTGTTGATCATTTAAACAAACGCTAAATTAAACATTTAAGGATCACCATTTTCAACGTTTTTGTACTTTAGAACCTGTTTCGCATTTATCAATAACCGATTTGAATAACCGATGCATTCTTCATTAAATACGAAGTCAAGAGGGATTTATGGAATTCGTGTAATACAGGATTTTTGACTCTTTATTTTAGCATTTAGTGAAAAGATAAATCTGTATTAATGTGTCCACTGATTCGATTTGCCATGTTTGTCATTTTAGCGCCTTCAAGATCATCTTTTGACTGTTGTAGATCACAAGTCACGCCTATCTTCGTCGAGCCTTACGTAATTAACTTCCAGTTAATTTCTCTCTAACAACACTGTAAAATGGCAATGCAGCATTCTGCCTGAGAAACTTTCCAACAGTTTCATTTGTCTCGTTGATAACTTTATCGGTTGTTCAAGTCTTGATTTACCGAAAAAAGCGAGGATGTTAGCTCTAACAATGTTTTTGTAAACGAATTCGTGATGTATGTCAGTTTTCTGTTCTTCATCTTTGAAGATGCAAATTTGTTTAAAACTGATAATTTTTTCACAATCGCTATGAAAAAGTAAATATTTTCACTTGAAACATTCAAATTACATTTGCTCGGGAACAAAGACAACGGTTAAATCCTTTGGTCTTGCTAAGATTTCTTTCATTTTGTGTCTATTTTATACACTTGCCTTAACTATGTAATTGCTCCATACTAATAAGCTATTAGTTAAAGTTGTTCAGTGTTTTCCTTTGTAGAATAAATTTGAAAGTCTTAGGCGAGTACAGTAAACATATAAGCCAAACAAAATTAACTTTTACATGAAATAACTAATCCCAAAAAGGCATAGTTAGGTTTGTTAATAAATCTTTCAGCTTTTAGTAGTGCTTTCTAGAACTTAAGGCTGGCCTTCTGACAAACATGGCTTTCCCTGATCAATCTGAATGTGTTCGGTTGTCGTAGTAACGGAAGGCACCTTTTTTTGTGGGTGATAGCCAGTATCAAAATCATTCAAATTATTATACCGATTTTAAAGCCCTTCCCTGGTTTGAAAGGCAGGGAAATATTTTTCAGGCGAATTGTTAAACTAAGAAACCTTTGGGATTCATATTGAGGTTTTGTGAAATGATTAACGCTTATCTTGAGTTGCTTTGTTTGTTTTTCCTACTGTTGACGGTAGAATCAGAAAGCCAGTCTTTCTTAGTCACCTTAGTTAATTCGTAGCAAATTCAGGTTATTGTAGTTTCCCAGTAGCCTGTAAAAACCAAACAAATATTTATTTTCCTTTTGTAAATAAAGACAGCAAAAAAATGTAATGTTTGGACCATATTTCGAATAAAAGCTCTACTACCCGTTTGAGTTTGTGGTTTTTCTTGTTCGGTTATGGGTGTTCTAAGATGGGCTGGCCTTCTGAACTCCCCGCGTCCAGATCAGGGTATTTCAATCGCTCAGTATAAACACCAGAGCAAGCTTCAAAATAAACCGTTCACTGAATTACGTGACTTTAGGGTAAGTATCTCCCTTCCGTCGAGAATTTCTGTGTCATCGTATAACGAAAAAAGACTCCTTCGAAAGTATTAGCCTCCGTATGCCGATCGCGAGCAAGGTTGATATGCATTGAGCCTTATCCTCAACATTCTACCCTGATAATAAGCTACTTTTATTTCAACATCGGATGTATCTTCACTTAGGAGAGCTTGGTTAATCTGGACCTGCAAAGTACCAGAATGAGAGGTGATCACAGAGCTTGACGATCGTGGGACAGTGGTTTTCAATCGAGTCGAAAGTTAATCGCGATTGCTTTGAGTTTTGCGTTGCTTCGCTCTGTGATTGGCCAGCAAAACTCCCGCCACTTTCTCAGCTAATGAGAAGCAAAATCAGAACCAATCGCGAGTTTGCGCGCGTATTTTCCCGTGCCGCTTAGGACCGGCTGCCGAGTGTAATTCGGTTTCTGATTGGTTCACTGTGTTGTCTGTTCCTCCTGTGATTGGTTACAGCAATTGGTTTGGTTTTGGTTTTACGACACTCAATAGGCAATTTCCGATTTACCTCAGGCCTCTTTTTCGAACCGAGTCTAGGTGCTTATCCTTTCATATGCAAATCAATTTTCACTCACATGAAAATGAGTTTAATTTGTGTGTGAATGAAACTTGATTTGCATATGAAAGGTGAGCACCTAGACTCGCTTTGAAAAAGAGGCCTGAGGTAATTCGGAAATGGCCCATTGAAAACCGCTCTTATTGTAACAAACGTTAATTTCTTTCTTTCCACAAAGAGTATTTCTTGGAAACAAGTTGATTGAATCTTGCTCCAGCAGGCTGGGAGCGGGAGAGTATTCATCATGAGGGCTGTAGACGAGGACGAGGAAGACAACTTTGCAGCAAAATATCTTCAACAAAGGCGAGGACCACAACAGTTTTTAAATTAATACAACCTATAATTCAATAACAACTACTCGACATTTTCATGTTGACGCCATTCTCAGCAGTGCTCTTTTCCTTTTCATTCCAATTTTCAAACGTGATTTGCTTTGAACTTGTTCCACTGATGATATTGATGGAAGTTTCTTTTGTTACCCTTCGGTTACAAAGGACGATCGGGGAGGGAAAATAAGCAGCTTTTCTGACCAGGAAAGAGAAAACCAAATGCTAAAAACGAAATGCTTGTCGCCATCCAAGAATCCCGGCCAGTTAGTGTGAAACAGTTTGAACGAACAGTACCTTGCCATTTTAGTGTTGTTTCAGCTACAAAATCAGCTTGAATTGAGACAACATTGAACGCTGGCCGGAATGGAGAAGAGGGGTGTTTCGCGGGGAGTGCCTTAGTCCGGTATTGTAACAGTGAGATAAAATCTACACTTGCGTTTACGCAGCAGTTTCGGTCCACGGTCAGAGCCTGCGCAGTCATCCTTGTCCGTAAATCAGCTGGATTACTCTGGCCAAGTGGGACGCTGGGAAGATCGACTGAGCGACCTGACCCGTGTAGAAAGCATTTTGAGGAAAAGGAAGGTAAAGCTACAGGAGATGGATGCTGAGCTAACAGAACGCAGACACCAACTAGAAGACGTCGTTTACAAGGTGTTGTGATTTCAAGCATAATCAACTGAAGCCGGGTGGTAAAATTATAGAACCTCTAAATTGTCTACTTGCCGAGGATATTTATCTGAAAGCTTGAATTTGTTCCAGAGATCCACGGAAATTACTTCTTTCCAATTATAGGTCAAGCGCCTCTTCTGGAGAAATCATAACTTACATTCGTAGTCTTATCATTATCTCTAAGCAGTTGTACTCACAATTAGCACACTACGCTTAGACAGTTGGGCAGCTATCTTCGACTGTTGTCCCTCGCTTTAAATAATTTGAAGGACTACAGACAAGCTTTCCTTAAAGATTGTTTACATCTTACTGTGTTTTTGTTGTGGACAACATCAGCCGTTATAATAAGATTCCCTTCATCAGCGTTAGCAAGTCCTCTTTAAGTCCAAAATAGCTGTTTATACTTCGAGGTGTCTGGTAACGACAGTAAGCTAATAATCTAGTAATTGCTATTGTCAGTCAGTTCTGAGAAAAGTGGAACAAGATTGATCAATTAAAGCATGTCCTTTGCTTTATCTCTATTACAGGTTTCAGTGTCATCCTTTTTCGCTTATACTAATCTTTTGTGTTGTTATGCTTAGCGCAAAACAGCGGAAGGGAGGCTGAGGCGGGCAGAAGAGGATGCTGGGATAATCGAGCAGAGAGCTGCGGAGACCTCGGTCGAGTTGATTCGCGCTGGAAATCAACTGATAAACCTTGAAATCAAAGAAAAAGCAATGACTGAGAGACAGGAACAAATGAACAAGGTAAAGTACTTGATACAGGAGTAACAAGTATTTCTGAGTCCCCACAAGGAATCGAACCCATGACCTCCCGGAACACCGCTGCAAGAAGTCATGGATGTGTTCCCTCCGAGTACTCGCTTTTGTGCTCGTTGTAAAGTGAACGCCTTATCCCATCTTAGGAATTTCTGTTTGAGCCGCGTGTATTTTTCTCATAACTGACTTTTGTTGTGGTTGTTTATCTGGTTTGATCTTTTGTTTTGTCTTCTTTGTAAATCCTCCAGAATGCAGCGATTCTTGAGACTGATTGCTTCAAAGACTGATCGCTTTTAATTTTCAAGGAAAACTCCTTTGTTGAACACTGTTTACCTAAGAAAGATTGCTTTCGGTATCTTATTTTCCCATTTCTTGATCGATCACTAACACTGAAACTACATATAACGTTTTAGACATTACAAGCCAAAAGCCGAGAGTTAAAAGAAATTGAAAACTCGAGCGAAGTCGTGCGGCAGAATGTCGACAAACTGAACCAAGAACTGAGGTGTAAAATAGAAGAGCTGGAGAATAAACGGGGTCTGCTGAAAGAAGTGGAATCAAGAATCCAACTGTCATTAAGGTTTGTCTCTGCGCTATTAACATTAGTGTTTTAGAATTCAGTATAATCAAGTCGCTGGGTCGCTCAGTACGGGAAACCTTGGGCAGTCAGGGACGCTCTTTGTCTGAGAAGTGGCTCAGAGATGGTGGTTGATTTCGGTCAGTTAAAAACGAAAGGATTGTCATTTAAGTGACAGCAAAGTGTAGAGTGTTTTCGCGTGACGTAACCGTCGCCGTGTTGGAAGAGTGAAACAAAGAAACGGCTGCTATGTTGAAGGAGTAAAAGATTCTTATAAGAACAGAACTCTATCTTTATGCAAATGTTACCTTTTGTTTCCAGTCAATGAACCTTTTTGGCTACTGGTCACGTGAACGAAAACACGAAATATTTGCATCATACTTCCTGCAATTTAGTAAACAACTTTGTGTCGTGCATTGCAAGAGATTGCATTCCTTTTTGTTTGACAGGAGGTAAGGAAGATGCGATGGGAACGAAGACATGGTTGATTCGTGGGTTAGATGGTTATACAAACGGAGCGAATGGGCCACGTCGGTGGGGTGGTGAAGACGAGCTCCCTCTAGTGAAAGCAAAGCGTTTGACACATGTTTGTTGGGAGGTTCTTTGCCAGCTTAAGTTATATGTTCCAAACGTCTTAAGCAAATTAAGAAGCGTGGATGCCGTGCTTTTATCCGCTGCCGATAATGTTAAGAGGCGCAAGAGGTTCTTGTTTGAAGCTTGGGTAGAAAATAATAATAGCCCAATTTCGATATATTAACATAGGCCATATTCGTATTCTCGGTATTGAACTGGATCTAGCATGAAGTGGAGGCTCTTGCGGGGGAATACATTTACATATGAAAAGATTCCCCCGCAAGAGCCTCCACTTCATGCTAGATCCAGTTCAATACCGAGAATACGAATATGGCCTATTCGCGTTGTTACAAAAGGCATCACTTCGAGGCTGGGGAAAAAACTCATACAAATCCTTATTTTATTCCCTGGAGCCTCGAAGTCATGTTTATTGTTTTAAGTTGAATTTTAATATTTCGAAATTGGTCTATTACTGAGCGAGTGATCGTGAGAGAACCATGATAGATAGTGATGGTGTTTACGAAACAATTATATCTTAAGAACGATTACTAATACTAATTTCAGAGTTGAAGAATTACGCCAGTTGTTGGCACAAACAGAAAAAGAGGAGAAAACACAGAGGGAAAAGTACGTGCGAGCTCTGAAGGAAGGCGAAAAAGCATTAGAAGATAAAACTCTTCAACTGGCAAGAACTAGGAATGAAATACAGAGCCAAATGACCGAGTTTCATGAACTGAACAGCAAAATAAGCAAACTAAGGGCAGAATTAAAAGAAGTGCAGGAACACGTAAGAAAGGAAAAAGTTGAAGTCAAATCGCTGTCTGAGAGAAGGCAACAAGAAATTAGAATTCAAGAGAGAAAACTGAAGGTCAGGTATTGTTGTATTTTTTGTCAGTTCTCAATAGTAATAACAATAGCCAACGATTAATGATAACTTTCGAGGGATAACGTTCCGGACATTAAATTTCTTGCATATGGTGAGAAGGTTAAGCTTTGGCAAAGAAGTCTCATGATTTCCTGAAATTTCAAGTTTAAAGGTAAATTTAACGATTCAACGTGTAATGGTAATTGTTTCCCCGAGTTATAATTCCAGCCTGTTTAATTTTCCAGTTTGTTTGTGATATCGCCTCACTTCCCAGTTAATTACTGTATCTATCGATTCACACATGTAACAATACCTTTTAGATGCAGTGCGCGTTTTATTCTGGTGGTTAAAAAAAAATTGTAGTTTTATTGGGAAGTTTGTTCAAAAAATTTCTACAGAATGCAGAAGAAAAACTTGCTGAAATAAACAAGGCGAGGAATGAATCAATGGACGCTCTGAAGAATCATCGAGAGGAATTTGCTATACTGAGGAAGAGAATTCACGACAGTATGAACAAAATGAAAGAATGTGAAGAAATGAAGATTGAGAAGAAGACTGAATATGAACAGATGTTGTCAGTGATAAATGAAGACAAAACTCGACTTGAAAATGAGTTGTCGCGATTGAAAAGGTAAGATGAGTTTTTTTTTTTTTTTCGCGGTTTGATTGTTCTTTGCTGGCAGTAGCGGACCCCAAACGGTCAACATTATTGTTTGAAAGATCTAGAGTGGAAGATATAACGTCATTGTAATAGTCTGGTTTTTTCCAGATTGTGATACAGGGTCACAGAATTGGCGTAGAGCGCATTCAAAGCTTGTTCTGGAGACCTTCTGCACTGAATCTGAATATTCTTTTCATAAGACTAAGATTAAACTTTAACTAGCCAGATAGAAAAACTTACAACCTTTTTCTGATCTTGTGATGCTGGTAATCGGCCTCGAACAACCAGATTTGTCCGCTTCTACAAAAGCCTTAGGGAGTTTATTTTCTGTACTACAACCTGTTGCGAAAACAATGGAAGTTGAAAACATTATTTTCTTCATCCTTCAGTGAGAAGCACACTGCTGAAGAATCTCTTGGCCAAAGCAGTGGTGAACTCATCCAAGTCACTAGTGAACTGGGAATTGCTAGAGAAGAACTACTAGCCGCAAAAGAAACTAAAGACTCGCTTACTCAAGAGATTAGAGACCTACAAGAGGCTGTAACAGGTGATAGTAAATGAAAAACGCTTCAGACGGAAAACAATAATAATAACAAATAATAAATATTTATTTAATTTTTCCACGCAAATTCATAATAAGTTTTCAAATGCGCCCTACAAAGAAAGCTTTACAATTCTCAATCTTTATAATTCTCAAATCAACTACCAAATCAGTTTTTATGACTGGACGGCACACAGCAGAAATAAACACACTTCTGAAAGGTGTCGAACGTCGAGACATACCGTGGAGTTAAAAAGCCCTTTTCAGGAGCGTGTTAGCGCGAAGTGAGTTTCTTGTTGCTTTGAAGTGACATTACAAAGTTTGTTACTGAGTGAGACGAGGTAAAACTGAGGTAATTATTTTATTGGTTAAATAAACTGAATTTCGACTTGTTTTCTCGTTCAGTCTCTTCGAAAGATTACTAGCACACATTTAATGACAAATATAGCATTCCTTATACTGACCTCAATTGTTCGTGATACAACGAATCAACCGTAAGATAAATATGATTTTTATTAATTCAGTTTTCTTTATAGATTCTAAAGAAAACGGTGCTTATGTTGTTGGGGGTATGTTGTTGTTTTTGGCAGAGAGAAAAGAAGAATTAAGGAAGGCAAAGCAGGAGATTGCAGATTCCAGTAAGGAACTCGAAGCAGCGAAAAAGGTATGTGTCAACGGAGATTGTCTCTCACTCCATGCAAGAGACCTTGTGGTGTTTCCAACTAGTCCACCAAATTCTACTGAACCAAGATATCATCACAGGAATACTGCGTCGTTCTATAAGGATGTGCCGTGGTGTCAGCGTCCACGGCTGAGTCGAACTACTCTCCCCAACCTATTCAAACTTTCCAAGGTCGTACTCACTTCCTTTTTTTTTTGGGGGGGGGGGGGGAGGGAGGGAGGGTTGGAAGACCTGCTGTCACACCCTCACTGTGGACCACTGAAGCCGGTAAGGCTTCGTAGATCAAGTAGTATCGATGGTCTTGTTCTAGATCCCGTAGTCCACTTTACCTTAATTTTAATCAGTTTGCAACCGCAATGTTGTCTGTGAGTTCCTTTTTTATGTTTAATTTCAAGTGTCACCAAAGTCTTGTATTGATGATTTAATATTGGTCTGTTTTTAATGAAAAGAAATTTACAGAAATCCGAGAGAAACGCGATGAAATGACAGCAGAGATGAAACAAGATAACAACAACACAGAAAAACTTAGGATAGACAGTTTACCTCAGGAGTCATCAACGCCAAAAATCAAGGAGAACGATCATGGTATGATCACAATGTATTCAAAGTTTTACTCGTTACCGAGCCTTTTAAATTAAACTAAAGAGGGGCTATTCGGAGTGATTTTAATACATATTAACTTCGGACTTAAGATCCAAGATTTTTTTGTAAGTTTTTTCGTACCCTTCTTTCTAA
>OX419335.1:41233024-41448024 GCA_948470475.1 Galaxea fascicularis | reverse complement strand
CTTTATTTAATCTCGGGATTGATGAGGTTGGTTAGACTAGACCTCTAGCAAAAGTATGCTAATGAGCCGAGAGAAAGTTATTTACAAAATAAAAAAACCTAGAAGTTACATGACATAGCTATATACAGTAAAAAGCCCATTCACTCAATAGAACATAAATATAAATAAATATTATATAGAAATTAGCTAAAACCTTAGCTGTCGAACCACTTTTTTAAAGACTGACAATGAGCTTAGGGATTTTAGGGTATCAGAGATCTTGTTCCAAGTAATAGCCGCCAAGTACTTTGCTGAGTTCTTGCCATAACGAGTCGTATTAGGTTTCGGTACTTGCAGCTTTTTAACCCCTCTCAGATTTTTGATGTTATCTCTTAACCTAAATAGGTCTCTCAGATATTCAGGTGGATAATTGTTAATTGCCTTAAAAACAATGATTAACAAGTTCTGAATCATGACGTCGATCCACAAGGCTGAAACCAATACGATCACAAAGAGTGCCAGTTTGTGAAGACCCGTCACTGTACAAGTAACGAAGTGCTCGTTTATGCAACCTATCCAATGTTTTACGATCAGACTTTAAACAGTTATGCCATATGGAGGAACAGTAATGAAAATGAGACATAATAAACGAATTATAAAGGCTTAGTTTAGACCGAAACGACAATATATTCTTCAGTCTACAGAGAACATCTAGTTGTTTTCCAACTTTCTTGCTAATTTTCGTAATATGTTTTCCAAAATTGAGGGAAATTGTCCAATGTAAGCCCAAATAGATCTACCGTATCAAGTAGTGGTAATGCAACACCTTCAGCAAATAGTGATAGCTTGACATTGGGTTTTCGTGATAAAACCAAGGCCTTGCATTTTTCAGGGTTCAAGATCATCTTGTTATTGCGAAACCACTCACACACCACCACTAGTTCCTTATTGACAACATGTTCGACAACCGCTGGATCAGTATCAGCAAAATATAGCTGATTATCATCAGCATAGTTAGACAGCTTCGCCTCTTTGATGAAATTAAATAAGTCATTAATGAAGATATTAAACAATAAGGGCCCTAAAACGGAGCCTTGGGGAACGCCACTGTTAACATAAGAGATGTCACTTGTAACGTCCTCTACTCGAACCCGTTGCCTGCGATTTGTTAAATAGCTCCTCAGTAAGTTTAAACTATGAGTAGAAATACCATAAGCAGAAAGCTTCGCAAGTAATAAGTTGTGTGGCATCAAATCGAAAGCTTTACTTAAGTCCATTATTACAGTCCCAACCACAGAATTCTTGTCGAGAGCTCCTTTCCAGTCCTCGATAAGATGCAACAACACAGACTCGCAACTGTAACCTTTTCTATATACAGACAAGAACTTAGACAAGTGCAGGTTGAAGTAGTGAACAAGCTGCTTTTGCACACATCTCTCAAAAACCTTGTCCAACAATATTAGGATGGATACAGGCCTGTATTTGGACTTGTCAAGCTCATCGTCTTTCTTGAAGATAGGACAGATCTCTGCCAGTTTCCATTCAGCAGCAACACAGGCATTATCAATAACAGTATTAATCAGTCGTGCAATAGGAGCAGCCAAAACTGAGGCGCCGTCCTTTAAAATACGGGCCGCAGGAATTTGATCATGACCAGTAGCTTTATTGGGATCTAAAGACTGAAGAATTAACTCCGTCTCGGCCATTGAGACATGATTAAACTCAAACTGAGTTGCCACACTTTCTTTTCTTTTATTATACATTGGTGTCACCCGCTCGATTTTGATTGGTTATAAGCATGCAGCTAATTCTTGCTAGCTCTATTTCTCTTACGTCATACCTACAGACCATAGTTTTTACATATGTAGAATTGACGTCATACCTACAGACAATAGTTTTATGCATGCAGAAGTGACGTCAACTAATACACTAACCAGCAGTTTGATCAGTTTTGGTATGGCGGAGTCGCCAGTGCAGCTCAGGAATATGCATAATAAAACAATTATTGGATTCGGTTTTCGCATGATAGCGATAATTATCAAGGCCTCAGTTTGTGTTATCCGCCTCAGCCTTCGGCTTCGGCAGATGACATAAACTTTGGCCTTAAATAATAGGCCATATTCGTATTCTCGGTATTGAACTGGATCTAGCATGAAGTGGAGGCTCTTGCGGGGGAATCTTTTCATATGTAAATGTTTTCCCCCACAAGAGCCTCCACTTCATGCTAGATCCAGTTCAATACCGAGAATACGGATATGGCCTATTATCGCTATCATGCTCAACCTCATCCAATAATTGTTAAATAGCAGTAATGCTTGGGTGAGCACTAATGTCAGCAGCAACATTAGAATCGCTATCATATTCTTCACCTGCATTGTGAATAACAAAAATAGTTGTTGAAGATCTCAGCCACTTCCTTCTTGTCAGTCACGAGTACGCCATTCTCCTTAAGGTGATAGGTCCCTTCACTGTTACTACGTCAGGGGCACAAAACGAATCTGTTCCTCACTTTATCTGTTCCCCCGGGGTATTGTGCTGGCTGGCGAAATATCAGTTATTTCCCGGAGTTGGTAATGAGATTTCTTTCTGGTGATCGTTTCAGTTGCGAATGACTGAAGTGTGGTAGCAGTGTGCGTGTTGCTGGCTGGCGAAATGTGGATTGTTGTGAGAAATTTGAGTCCCCCCCCCCCCCCCCCCTACTGAAGGCTTGATTTGAGACCTTTTGCCACGCCCATTTTGGCTTACGACATATGAAATTGTCTTTTTTGTTGTTGTGCAAGGTGCTCAATTTGCACCTGGCTGGGAAACCAACCAATTTTATCTAGCTGGCTGGGAAATATCTTCTGTGTCTTGCTGGCAAAAAGGAACAGATATTTTTTTCCCAGTAATATTAAAAACGACCTGAAAATGCCTGAATAACATTTAGTTTTATCAACTGGGGTATAATAATACATTTTTCAACAAATTGGTCGTTTTGTGCCCCTGCTACGTTTACAATGCATAAAGGGCTTAATTGTATGCCAGAATTGTTTTGGATCACCTTTGGCACTGTCTGCTCTTGACCGGAGATAACTTGAAATTTCCCTTCGTCTTAAGGATGAAGTAAGATTACGCTGTAGTCTATATTTCTCCCAGTCCCCAGGATCCTTGGACTCAAAGTATAATTTTCTTAGCTTATTACGGTGACGAATGGAGCCAAGTAGTTCTGGTGTCATAAATGGCACATGTTGACGCTTAGATATGCATCTCTTGACTGGAGCATGTACGTCCAGGGCGTCAGATAACAATTTTCCCCACGCCCAACACACATCCAACACACCTGAAGAAGCTTTACTGTAAATACTACTGAAGTTTTCTTTATATCCTTAATTTCATGTTACCTTTTCTTTAGAAAGAGGAAACATTAGTCAAAGAACAAGGAGTTAAACTGCTGCAACAGCAGACATACCTAAAAGTAAGTTGCAACCCGACAAAAGATGAAAATGCCGCAAACTTGAGATGTCCTCAATGATGTTTCAAGGTGTAGACAGGCCAAACACGACTCCTGTTGGTCAAGATAGGAAATTCAAAGACCCCAGAGCTTTGCTCTGACGAGTACATCTTTCAAAGACCTCCCTTTTCTATATGAAATAAGGGGAGGGTTTTTGAATATTTTTCTTAGTAAGGGTTGGTTTTGTATAAGATGCCATTTGTTCATAAGAATATTTTTGAGATAAGGCATTGATGGGCGGTATTCTATCAAACTGTTCGATAAACCATCTAAGGATATATATTAGGCTTCAGAAACAAGCAACAAACATAAAGAAAAGAACAAATTGAGAGGTGGGAAATATGGCCAAAAATCGATAACAGTGGTGTGTGGTCGTCTTACTGCCTATCCGTCAGAAAGGGTAATGTCAAGCCCAATAGCAGTCTATTTATTTATTTGCTATAAACTCCAGTAAACGTCCACAAAACTGTCGGTCATCGGAAAATGTCCGACTAAAATCGGCCCATGTCCGACGAAATCTTGACCCCCCAGTTGGTCGGACATTATGTCCGAACAAAAAATAAGTAAATAATAGTAATCATCCGACCACATTTCTGATTTGTCCGACCAAAATAGAGACTTGGTCGGACATATGTCCTTTCAAGAAAGAAAAATTATTTTCGGCCCTATCATTTACTTCACCCTTTCTGATTTTAATCTCGCGAGTAGCGTCTGATCGTGAACTGAATTTTTCTTCTCCTATTTTAGGGTCAAATTCGACAGCAAATGTCGACACGAGCAGAGGCTTTGGATGAGGAAAGGAAAAAAGCTGAAGTATCGCTTGAAGGCCTGAAGAACAAACTGAAAAATCTAGAGGAGGTGAAAAAAAATTTAGCTTAGTTCAAAATCACATCTGGTCAGGATTTAAACTCGCAATAAAGATATAGAACTACTGCCATTTAAACAAGGCCAGAACCTGTGCTCTAGTCAATAGTCCGTTCATTGTTATTGATAATTCCCTCAGAGTCGTGATATTAATTTTTGTGCTTTTTTAGGTTATTTCTCGGAAAGACTCCAGCGTGGAGGACTTTCGTTTAAAGGTAAGAACATAAAGATTTTGGTGATTTCGTGGATTTGAATTGGGACATCAAACGACAATTAATTTCTGTACGAAAATTATGTTGGAGGGATGTAATTATAAGGAACCTAGTAGGTACTTGGTGAAAGAAAGTAGAAATTTATAAGTGCGAGGAGTTTAAAATTGTAATCGAATATATGGGATAAGTCCGACACATGTCAGTAATATGTAGACAGACGATAGTATTTGGTGTCCCTAACGGCAAAAACCTCAATCTTGGAGAAAACAACTTCAGAAAAGTGGCCCCTTGACAACCAAAAAGCCCTCACCAAAATGTATGGCTCAACAGTGTTACTACAGTATCTTCCCCCTGACAACTTGAGCCGTTACCCGTCGTTAGCTGATTAGTAGACATCTCCGGACGGCTGGGTGGGAGGTCGTGATTTCTGACCCAGCCTGTGATTTAAACTCCTTGTCCCAAAATGAATGACAAGATCTAGTGAAGCTAAAGACCTCAGTGTTATAATTGAAGTACAAGGTTAATTGATTCATATGCCTCCATCTGTGTTCAGCTTTTGCAGAACAAAATTGAGGCCGAAAGAACTGCGGACTCCAACAAACAAATAGATGCGCTTAAGAGACGACTGCGCGTGCTAGAGGACGAAAAAGACCTGATAGAAAGCCAAAGGAATCACTTGGTAGCTTTGAATGAAGGTGCCAATTTGGACCATACAACATCTGAATACGGAAAGCTTGATGAACGAACGGGCGACCAAACGAGAACACAGTCAAAACGACTGATACGCTCTCTGGACTCACTTATGGATGGTTCTTTGTATACAAAACCGATTAAACCTGAATGGGAGCTGCCATGCCGAGATGAAGTGAAATTAGATACAAGCTTTCCTGGTCAGTTCTGTAACAGTGGAGTCAGTATTCAATCCGATCATGAACACAACCTCAACCTTGAACATTCCATGACGGCATCACGGGAAAGAAGCAAACTTAAGCGGGTCTCCAAAGCTCAACAAAACCGCAAAATAGGCGATACTTTGGGGAGGGAAGCTGACAAAAAAGACAGTTTTGAAACTGACAGCCCGTTCGCTACCTTAAATAGACAGCAATTCTTTCCCCAGCCAAATCCGTCTGTAAGCGTGTCACGGAAAGAACTATCAACCGACACTTGCGGTAAAATGGTATTTTTCAATTTCACAAACCCTGAAGAACTCTACACTGAGAAATCTTTGACGTTGAGTAGTCTTGCGCCTGACTTAAGTGGAAAAGAGGCTGAAGAGAAATCCCGGCAAGAAGAACAAGACACGATACCGCCAGCAGCTGGTGAGGGTCTCATCCTTAATCCGTGGGACTATTTGAGAGTATACTCGTGAGTTAGGATGGGATCAGTTCTTGGACACCCTAATCTTTAGGGCAGATGGTAGCGCGTGGAAGGGGAAGCAGATACCCTTTCGTTTTGCGCCCTTGCCAGGAAGATTTCATGGTCCAACAGTTACTGGCTGGTGATAAGAGGAGCTAAATATCAGGAAATACTTAGAGGGAGTCGGAGTAGTGTTATGCACGAAAATGGTCTGATATTAGAGCTGCAGGGATGATGCAAGAATTCTGGCCGTGTTTACTTGCGATCTTGAATCAGCAACAATCGCCGAAAATCTTTTCAGCTTTCCAGAAACACACTGTCTGAAAATTACGTAAACTGCTTCATCAAATTTGATTCGCATTTAAGGCGTGCCGAAGTGATGTGATTGTTTTTGACAGAAAGCTAGTATCTTGAACGAAGGAGATAATTTTTATTTTTGACGCCCGCTAACTAAACCAGATCACTCACGAGTCCGTTTTAACTTGAACAAAGTACATATTGAACGCTTGCCTATGATGATTTTTGTGTCCCCACAACGCTGTCGTTTCCCCATGATTGCACTCTTTCTTGAGTTCTTTTTACGAAAATGAAGATTTTACATGTGCATGTCATTTATATCTTGCCGTATGTTTTGAACCCTTAGGATCCGCTGCGATGTTTGCTGATGACAGAAAAAGTGAGGTGTGTGTTTCAGTGCATGAACAACAGTCAAAGGTTGCGTCTGCATAAGAGGAAAATTAAGAAAAACTTGAGCCTGTGTTCCTGTTTCGAGTACTCGTACGGTTTCTTCCTGGGCGATCAAGAAGTAACATAACAGTGCACTCCGACAGGAAAATAATAGGGAGCTTAAGCAAACACGACGTCCACGACAGCGAGAACGTCATCTGAAAATGTAACTTCGGGTTTCTGCAATCATTTCGCAATTATTTAAGTCATAAGGCTTGCGAAATGTTTTCTAACTATCCTGGAATTAAATTGGAACCAGCGCTTGGGACATAAGAAGACAAAATTGAACATTTGTCATCATATGCTCACGTCGTCCACACAACTGCAAAACAGGTCATTTCACGTCGTAGAAAGAACGAGAACGTCTTCAAAATGTCAAAAGATTAAATATGCACGTGCAAAGCGTGCAAAAATACGGTTTTTTATTGTCAAATATGCAAATTTGTGACGTTCTTGTTGCCGTCGTCGTCGTAGTTGCTTAAGCCCCCTAATAGCAGCTGATGGACGTTGGGGCTATTGAAATTAGCAGCTCTCGAGGGAGAGTTTCACTATTATATATTTTTCTTTTTCCTAATATCTACTTTTATATTTTTCAGTTCTTATCTACAGTTTATCGCCTGAAAAATGAAAAGGTCAGGGAACTGGAGCTCAGTCTGCAGAGGCTCTTTCTGAGCTAGCTAGCTGGTAAAGAAGAAAGCCACAGAGCGTGGTCTAAACTAACACATCATCACATCATCACTATTGATAGCTTTGGCGAGTAAGAGGCACAAATCTTCATAAATTCCGTGGGATTTGGACGCGGGGCTTTTTGGAAGAGAAAATGAAGACGTTCAGCGTTATCCACTACCAAGCTACCTTTAAAAATTGTTAATTTTGTCTCATTTCCCGATATATTTTCGTGAAAAACCGAAAAACAAAAGTCAGTCCGTTAACAATAGGAAAACAACCAGATAGAAAAAACAAGAAATTTTTCGTGTGGGCGAAAGCTTTAATTAAGTATAGCCATGATTTAGGTTGTATAAAAAATAATAAGAGGAAGATGTACAACAATGTCAGGGGCGCCCAACGTCAATTTTCGGAAAATATCTGTTCGGAAGACGATTTGAGATCTAGAATTTTGGGAACATTTGTTGTAAAATTTCTTGCTTGCCTGCCTCTCCTAGGATTTTCGAACGTCTAAAAAATGGTATAATTGCTCATTTTTAACGGATTTTTACCCTAAAAAGGTCACCTAGAATTTTCAGGAGCCTTATTTCTGGCATTTTCGAAAAGGTAAGTTTTGATCCCTATCATTTTCGGATCACTAAACTTTCAGCTAGGAAATCCGAACAGATGAAAAATTTTTAGGAGATGAAAATATGCCTATAACTACCGTTTAAATACTAAAATACGTTCAACAATGCTATGTTTAGTGGTTTTGAACTATATTCTCGTTGGGTGCCCCTGCAATGTGACCGCATAGATATCACATGTTCAGTCTGCACAATTTCCACGTGTCTGCTTCAAAAGCCGTATACAAAAGTAGGAAATATTTGCCTGAAAATAGAGTTTTTATGTCTTCTTTTATTCGCTGTTCAATAATTTGTGCGAAGCAGGGGATCGTTGGGAGGACTTACTTGTATTACTGTAATCCCCCTCTATTGGTTCTGAGCGGGTCACGTGACCACTCGAACCGTTTGCTCGTCTTTCGTCTCGAGCCAGCCGCGGGTCAAGACGTGTTTTTGTCACCCCTCCTCCCCTTCCCAGTCCGCTTCTCTACTTCGCTCTTTTTTATTATGTTTGCGTTTTTCGTGCCCTCGCTTTTACTGGGCAAGATTATGTATCTATAATTTTTTAATGAAATTCGAGATTTTAATAAAAGCGGCTATTGGCCTTTGCCCAAAGCCATACTATGCCAACCATGCGTGTTTCTCCTGTTGCCCAGTAAACAGAGCTCAGGCAAGGCAGTTTTGGGGGCCAGCATCATCAAGGGTTAAAGAGGAAAGACGCAAAGTTCTATGAAACCATACCACGACCGGGTTAAAAGAAGAAAAGAAAGCATGTATTAATTCAAAAGCGTTCATTAAAACATAGTCACTCCAACGAAAAATTACATCTTTCACCGAGCTGCTGTCATTTAATTTGGAAGAATTGCGCTGCAGCGTTGCCTTAATCATTCATCTTTCAGATGAATTAGAGGATTATACGGCCATCATTATTTCGGTGTATGTTTATCTGATTATTACTATCAATGTAAACGTTTGTTATTTGTTCCTTTGAATAGTTTTAGACGTCAAACTTAAAAAAGGGAGAGCGAATGGAATCTTATTATGATGTCTGTTGTCGTCAATTTGTACTTGACTTGGCCACTACCTCTCAGTCTTACTTCAAGCATGGCATTTTACAAGACTTTTTTTTACCTCAAATGGCCTTAACGTGACGGCTTCTTTGCTAAAAACATGACGTTATGTTCCTTAGTTTTTGCAGTCAAGGAAACGGAAGTTTGAACTTGATTTAATTTCCTCAGTATTCAACGCGTGGTCCAATTTCCTCTTGGTATCGAAGGAAGGAAGTCTCACTAACACAAATACTATTACAGTACATGATAAAAGAGCAGGTGTCATTTCAAGCTATATTTACCTGTGTACAACCATTTTCTCTACTGTTTTGCCTAAAAGCGGGGGTGTAACTCAAATTTGGTCTAACCAAAAAGTTTCTGTTTCCTCTATAGAACTATTTAAAGCTTCCTTAAAAGGGTATAGTTTTTTATTATTTCCTCTAATTTGAGACCAATAAGACTGACATATTTTTTTTAATCTCTCTTGCCAAAGAAATCATTGAAAAGGAAGGAAAAATAAACTGGGGAAGTTGTGATGAAGTGCTTGGCGTGAAAAGACACATTTCCGTTTCCGGCAAGCCAATTTACGTTTACGTCAGAGACACTGGGTTGAAGGAGGGTACACGTGGGGCAACTTTTTTGCATCCGCACATAGAGGCATAAGTTTTCTTGATTCAGTGACGTCGTATACAAGCGAATTCTACAACGCGGGGGAGGGATAAACCACAACAGGAATCACTCAAATGAGAAAAGAATACGTAAGAAAAGATTGCTGTGTAACGCAGAGAAATTCTGGTCACGGCGTATTGTTTCCTTTTCCTTTATTCCTCAAACGTGGCTCTACATGTATCCGTGATACGGATCTGGGATCGCTTGCCAGTGATTCACTGTGTTTCTTAATTATCCAGCGAGCAGCAGGCTCTCGATGAGACTACCAGACAAATCTTCGCGATGCAAGGCTTCGCGAGCATGTCATGTCTACGGACCGCACTACTCTAAGTTTTCAAGTGTTCCAAGATATCTTTGCTTCGAGTCTAGCTTTTTCAACTTAAGAGTTACCTTCAGGTTGTTTTTCAACCGGAATATCAACCGAGCGACGGTCCGATATTTCTAAATGGATGTAATCTCTGCGGTACAAACAGCTCAAACATGTCAATTTAAAACTTCGGCCACTCAATTTTTTCACTCACTTCTGCTTCTTTTCCTTTTTCTTCTACGTTTCTACTCCTTGTCACCTCTATAATCAGCCATACCATTTTTCTTAGTTAGAATATAGTTACAATTTCTCAAATATATAGCTCCGCCAGGAGCTGAGCAATTTGCTAACAAAGCAGAACCAAACTGAGTTTTTTTTGTAATGTTTTTCAAATTTTAAATAAGTTTTACGCTCGAGAAATTTCAGCATTGAATACTTCTTTTAACACCTTAAAATGGCTGTTTGTTTATGTAGTTTTTCAAGACGGGAGATGATTATTCGCCAAAACTAGTGCTATTAGCTCCAACACATGCGCAGGAAGTTTATTAGTTTGAAAAGTTTACGAAGTAGGTCAAGCAGCAGCTTTCTAACGGCAAAACACGTTTAGGGCGACCTTTGTCCTTACGTTTTTACAACCCCTTTGTTGTCAAACCTCGAAAACACTGAGAATAATCTATAATTGATAATCAAATTTTCTACGAAGTCTTAGCCGGGTTCTACTAGCAATGTTTCGTATAGACCTGTAAATATGAAATTAAACCATTTCGTCTGTATTTGGATCATCATATCACTGGTTGCTAAAATGTAAAGTTTGCCTTTGGTATAGACCCATAATGCAGTAAATCGTACTAGAAGATCTGTTATGCTTTCTTAGATAGAGCAATAAAAAGCATCTTTTATCAGCAAAATTTGGGCCTCCATTTGAGAACCCCATTTTACTATCTCACTAATCATCTATTGTTCCTATTGAATGTGGGAAAATTTGTTTGTTGCAAAACGTTTGCACCTAATTTTCCATTGCGACACCTCGTGAACGTATCGATGCACTTTGAAGAAAGTTACTTAAATCTCATTTGGAGAGATTAATTTTACATACTTTTCTACCAAATGTACTTAACAGAAATTGTCCCCATCATGGGGTTGAATTGTAATGTTTGCGGGACGCTACACACATATTTCTTCCAAAAACATGGAAGGTAGATCGTCTTCACTTACGAACTCAAACCAGCCATGAATAAATGAGACGAACAACCCAAAAACACATTAAATCACATGTCGGTATTATTGAACATTCGAATGAGGTTACTGTGGCAAGTCGAGTTAATGCTCTACGCTTTTCACTTGACTTAACGCAGTAGTTTAAGAACCCATTCGAATATTCGATTATTCAACATGCAACTGTGAAGGACAACTTCCAGCTGTGTATTATTTTTCATTATTCTCAATTTCATTACCGAATTCACCCAAGTTTTCCAAACTATTTCTATACTGAGTGGGAAACGTTATTTAAATGAGTTCCCGCTATAAAAAGATGGTGAACACATTTTTGACCTGGTTGTCGTTTATTAATCTAGAGTTATTAGCTGTGCGTGGCAAAAAGAGTGTTTAAGTGAGATTTGTACGTTTGTAACGACAGCATTTCTTGAAAGTTCTATATTTCTAACTTACTCTTCCTTGATGTTGAAGATTCTTGCACACTCGCATCTACTTTGATTCTTCTGTTTTACAAATGAAGAGCTAATCACTGCGCAAACAATATTGTTGCTTTTTTCATCAACTGTCGCTTTATTGGTTATTAAATTGGCTATCTCTACAAGCAAGAGACGCCTTTGATTCTTTCATACTCTTTTCTTCTGCTCACAGCTCACGTATTTCTTTTCTTACTGATTTACATTTAGCTATTGTTCACCACGTGCTGTTAGACATTAGTCTCGCCAGAAGCTATGGCATCGTTCGGTGGCCACGTGTTCATCGTCTCCGTTTGTTTAGGGATCAATTTTCTCAAATCCTCTTTTTTATCATTATGCATTTGTATTCCATTAGTTTACTTAATCTGTATTTTAGTGAAAGGATATGGGCGGGAAAATCGACAAACGTGCGGGGGAGGATAGCTAAAATAACATGTGATGAACCAAAATAGGAAACACACGTGCAGGAGAAAATCGAAGTTGAATGTACTCGTAGACGAGAATTCGATCCGCATATGTGGGCGCCTATTCCTCCCACTGGCAGCTTTGAAGGAATGCACCTGGTCTTCTAGTTGTGCTTTATTAGAAGACAAAGAAAGAAAAAGAAAGGAGAGCAATAATTATATTATAGGGTCTCTCACGAAAGACACATTTGAACATCCAGTTTTCATTCTGCTTATCGAGGCTAAAAATGCCTCGATAGGCAAAACCAGGATAACCATTTGGATGGAGACACCTCACTCGTGAAGGCGTGTTTTACTTTTTATCGAAGCATTGTTTGTTGGACTCGCTACATAAACATAGTTATTGTTTCTAATCGGCTTTTTGAGTGAAAATCTTTTGTTTGACTGTACTTAATATAATATACCTGAGAAGTATAGTGTTGGCAGCCAGTGTTCACGTGCTAGAGCATGATGGTCCACGTGAATATAGCCTTTCCGAAGAGGACTGTTCCGCAAGACGTAGACCGAGTATTTCGACGGTCTGACTGAAAGTCAGGCCAACCAATGTCATCTAAACACTCTTTCTCAGGACTGGACGCACCCAGACGATCGCGATTTCACCACTGGATATGACACGACTCTGGGTTCAAACCATTCTCAAAGATGTTTTGTTTCTTCGTCTTATGAAATAATGTTGTTTAGAAAAAAAGGTGTTGTCGTTGTTTTTGTTTCTAATTCATAAATAAAGGTTCAAGGTTTAGCTTCTTTGTTAACAATGTTTTAAAATCTCCCAACAATTTTTTTTTGTGAAAACCGACTTAAATTTGATTTTCTAGTGGAGTTTTCGGTTTGTATTCCAGTCCCGCTGCCAAGACTTTATTCTCAGGCAGTATATTTAGCACAAAGGCTTGTGGAGCTGAGCAAATGTATAAAACAAACAACTCGAATAATCAACAACCAGTTGATTAAGAATAATCAAGCAGTTGAACCAGGGACTATCCATAACAACACCAGCTAGTTGCCATAGCGACGGAGATTTGAACCCGGAGTTACCGCAGTGAAATCCAGCGCCCTAAACCACTCGGCCATCCTGCCTTCTTGTGATTGTTGTGATGAATTGATCGATGTGATGTGTGATGACCGGTCGACCCATTAGCTGTTTAAATTCTGTAACGGGAAAATCTGTTACTGACCACGCCAGAAAAAACATACGAGCGAGCAGTAGCAGTTAAGTTTTAAATTCTTTGGATATTATTACATTCACCAACGTAACCCACAAGCACATGCTACGTGGGCGAATATGGAATATTTATTATTCTAAACACATGACACTGACCAGATGTGTTCATGGGCAAAGGTTTACATAATTCATATGTCAAAGAGAAAAATAACCAACTTTCCAGCCCGTGTCCAATAAAATTTGGTAAAGCTTCTTTTAAACAATATACAGAGAAATATCTTGCTCAATCTTGCGGAATATCCCCAGATTTTTCTCAACGTGTCCATTACATGTCAGGCGATGTTCCACGCGATTTCGCCAGAAAATGGCTACTGAGATATCAACAGATGTAAGAGAAACTTTATTGATTAACGCGTCAACTAAACCCCTGTAGTGAAATCCAAAGTTGAAGCTGTATAAGAATAGCAGCATTTATTTCATGATACGCACGAGTTTGAATCTCGTATGCAGGGCACCCAGGTGGCCAAATCAACCAAAAACAGTAAAGAAGCATTTTTTAATACCTCATGGTGTTTGAAGCCTGAGTAAAGTGATGTTTCCATTAGCTAAACGAATTTGATCTGTTCGGATTCCCTAGCCGAACTTTCAATTGCCCATTACTGTTTGATTTCAAGGCATAAAATCTTCCTTTGAGTTCCAAGTTAACTTTCCACGTATTTTCTAGGGAACTGTCTGCTTTCCAAAAGTGCTAGCTAACGTTTTTGACTGCCAAAAACAGCAAGTAATTCCAAAAACGTCAGGGGCTATTATTTCCCCATTGTGAATCTTCTAGGCCACGTTTCAGTTACGAAAAGTGCACTCTTTGATCAATGCCGAAAAGCTAAGGCGAACTACCCTACACCGAACGGATATAAGAGTACCGAAATTTGTCGCTGGGTGCCCCTGCGGAAAGCAGCTGTTATGATGCCACATGGTAGTGAGTGGGAGGAAACGAGGGTATCTTTTTACCAACTAATTTAAAAGTAGTTGATTTTGTTTCTTATTTTCCAGCGCTATATCTGTCCTTTCAATTTCATATTGTTGGCCTCTCCCCGCAGGTGTTGGTCTCGTGTATTCAATGACCAAATAGAGCCTACATATCTGCGCGATTTATAGAGAAATGGTCGAAACTAAAAGCCTACAAGGTAAAAATCTTCAAAGATAAGGTATATCTTTATAGATTTGTTAATACAACTTTATGATGAACTCTAATGCATAGCTTGTGACCCTTAACCCTTAACATCAATTCATAGAACGTTCTCACTTGCAGTTTACTCGGCTAAACGTACTCGTAAAAGGGGTGTCAGTAATAGACAGTTGCCATTTTCATACCGTCAACAACAATGATGATACAAAACAATGTTTACTGAACTTGATAATTTTGTTTTGTTTTTTTTTTCGTGCATAATAAGTACCGATCCACGAAACACTTCGGCAAACTTCTTGAATTTGCTCCTAGAAATGGTCACGGTTAATGCCGGGAACAATCTTCAGTGTAAAACCCGTAAAGGCTTTGGGCTCCGCGCTAGACGGTGTCTGCAGGTGAACGTCTGCAAAGCGCTGGTACTACAGCAACCAAACACTGAGGCTCTGTTTATTAGGCGCATATCGTTTATTATTGGAAACAAAGCTTACTACAAAATAGAGTGATGCACGTAGTTGACCAACGGGTAAATAAACTGATTCAGAGCAAAGCATGGAGAACTTAAGACAGTTAACGAGTACCGCACGAAATCAAACTATTGACGTTCTGTTCCGCTTCAGCCTTCAGGAGCGTTTGGTAGACGATTTAAATGCTAACACCAGTTTGAAGCGAGAGATTAATCAAACGTTTGTGAAGTTTATTGTAAAACATTCCTCACACTCAGATAATATAACACTGAGTAGTTAATTAGAGAAAGGTTGTATGAGAGTTTGAACTCTTATCGCCGACATCGACTTCCTTGAGTAGCGGTTTTTTGGTTTGTTTTGAACCAAATGTACTCCGTTATAAACTAGGTACAGTTTTTGTTTACCTTCCACGTAACATATATTACAGAGTATGTAAAAGAATAAGCTACGACCTGGGATCCAGGCAAAACCACGCGACTGGGAATCAAATAATTTGTATATAACAACTGTTTTTGAATTTTCAGTTATGGTTTATTATTATACCTCTCAGTTAGTACGCGCGCTGTGATTGGTCAAATTTGAAAGTTTTCTTTCTCGCGTGCCCGACTAACCTCAAAGATATAATAAAAATCGTACTAACCTCATTTTTTCGGTCCATACTGTAAGTTACGGATCCTCGTTTTTTCCCGTTGATTTATGACCCGCGCGCTTTGCGCTTGGACCATAAGCGAACGGGAAAAAACTCGGTCCGTGACTTACAGTACGAACCTCAAACTCGGTTAGTAAGAGGAGGTTTTCCTTAAGCGAGAACATTAAGGGTGCTTCACAGTTTTTGGAGGCAGTCTAGAGTATTGAAGATATAGGACCTCAACTACTTTTAGAAAAGAGTACGGCCAACGTCAAGTTTTACAGAAATGAACTTTAAGACTAAGAGCTTCACGGTGTATTTTAAGAGTGAATAGAATGGGTTTTTAGTAAGAAGTAATTTAATCCTCCATCGGATCGTATTGTTCTTCAAGTGCAAATTTAAAGATGCACTCGCAAACGCCATTAACCAAAAAAATGTGTTCCTTTAAACCATCTGATTTTTCGTCAGAAAGCAATGGTAGCTTTTCCGGTAAAAGGAAAGCCATTAGCGGAGAACGTTGTTCGAGGGCAGCATAACAACAAAAGTTGCTCATGACTTCGAATCTTTCCTATCATTCTTCACCGATCATTGACTATTAGATAACAAAGAGCTAATGCCATATTTATAAAGTGTTAGCTGGTGTACCTGTAGCGATGTGTTACGCTCCAGGTGTGGTTGGCTGAAACTCTAGCAACTGGATTGTTTTACGAACAACAAGATCGGTCACCCTTAACCTTCCCACATCCCAAATCCATAGTTTTAAACACACGTGTCTCTAAAATGGCATGAAGTGTTTTATGCAAACACGATGCCTGCATTGCTTGGCACATATCAGACTGCGAAAGACATGCAATTTTCTTTACTACTTTGTAGAAACACTTAACAAGGAAGCTACAGCCTTGAAAAAGATGGCTGGTGTGAGCGAAACGATACATTTTTTTGTTTTGAATAGTTAGAGTAGTAACTAAAATCTTCTAACAAAAGGCGTCTAATTTAGCTGTAAAGAAAGTCGTGCATTTCTTTCTCAAGCAGAATCATTTTTGGATGGTTTCTATGGCAAAGAGAAACGTGTCTTTTTTTCTTTTGCGGTTTGACAATTGTTCTTAAATTGTATGAAAATTCCACACCTCAATCAACATAACAAATTCTCAATCTTAATGCCGTTATAGAGACCACTTAGTCAGATTTAAAACGTTAACTGACAAACTGCTAATTCCTTCGATCGATCTCTCCTCATATAAGTAAGAAGCTATGTGATCTCAGCAAGTAAATGGTATTATTAGAATTAAAGTTGAATGGACCACCAGTACAACACCTGATGGAATTGTGAACCGCTCATAGATACAATTAGTGCATCAAGCATCACTTTCTTGAAAATTAAACTGCCAAAGATCTAACTGAAAATTCACAAACGTCCTATACAAACCATTACAACAAACGCCGTCACCTTTTTCTAAATTAAATTGATTTGAAGGAGGTCATGACCATGTGCATTGTATTTGCTTTCTCGCGATTTGACCACGACAAAGCTATAGTTGCAAGTGACAAGGAGTAATTGCCCTTAGGTTTGCGACAAGGAAGACAGTGTGAACTTGAGTATTTGATTTGTACACGTTTACAAACTGCTTTGTTCTTCCAACTGGTGGTCTATTGAAATCTCAGATGTGTCTACTTTGCGTGGATATTATAAAATGTTTAATATGTCTTTTAAAGAGAAAAAATCAGTGAAACCTAGGTGGCGAATGTCGCTCTTTATATACCATCAAACAGCGATTAATTTAAACTCTTCAACTTCCTGAGTTAAGAGAAAGGTTAAATGTTAGTTGCAAATGTGTAAAATTAAAGTATCTGGTGAAGTTATATCATGGATTCAAAGCGGAGGGTAAGACAAACCGGCTAGCAAACAAAGTTACAAACCACTGGGGCCACATTCACGAAGCCCTATGTTAAGATGTATCGTAGTATTGTTTTCTAGCAGATCAAAACAATGTGCTATTGTGAAAAAACAATAATTAAAAGACATCTTAACTTAGGAGGGCTTCGTGAACTGACCTTATGGAACTTAAAAATTGCTATGACTTACAGATTTCCTCTTCAAAAATACAAATTTTGCCATATGTGAAGCAAACACAAAAAAATTAATGTATGTTGTAGTTTACTCGAAATAGTCTAAGGCTATGCTTTCGCGTTCCAAGATATTTTTTATTACATTTTGCCGGACTTGAGTGCATGTTTGTCGTAATAAATTGGCCGTATCCGATCAAATCGCTGTACATTATATATTGCAATGCTTTTCAAAGGAAATGATAATCTCTCCTATAGATTCAATTTTTTTTTCATATATAAATTGCATTAATCAATGAACAAAGAATAAACTTGAATTGTCTGGTTTACTCCAATTACGCCGTAGGGCGCTGCACTAATTTTCAGATTTTGAGGAGGGTAAGCTTTTAACTTTTAGATAGCGATGCATCTCTCTTTCACCTCTCTTTTGAGACATGCTATAACTTGCTTTTAACTCAAAGCTGACGAAAACGGTCTTAACTAAAATACGGTTGTAATGATTATATTACAACATAAAAATGAGAAAGAAAGTTGCTTCTTTCGTACTTAACTTTATGAATTAACACCTCTAGCCTGAGACGTACTAATTGGTAGAAAGAAGTTAAAATGTCTGTTGGCTTTTTGCATTAAAATAGTAAAAAAATTATCCTCTAGTAAAGGAGAGCAAAACTAAATCGGTACAAATGGTTAACCTCCAATTGAGCTTTTCCGTACCCTTGTGACTGTGGCCAAGTTAATTTTTATGCAAATATTGCAGTAGTTGCATTCAAGTGTAAAGCCATAAGACAAGAGAGCACGTGGAATGATGAGGTTTTGTATAAGACAGAAAAACGGACTTACTCAACCATGAACTCTTCACTTCGCTGAAATGACAACAACAGATAGAGCTTTTGGTATCAACCAGTTTCAACATGCAGCTACAGTTTTCATTTCACAACATGAGCAACGAAATACCTTCTATCGAGGGCCTGAGAGATAACCCGCTGGTTTTTTTAACAATATTGACAAACTGCCCGCAGTGAAATAATAAATTCTCACTGTCTACATAATTTTGAGTCTACAAAATTTTCATTTTTTAAGGAAATTGAAATACTAAATTTTCCCCATTTAGGTTAAAATCCACATGATTATAGAATTTACACCAAGGGCCTCTTAAGGCAAAGCACTCGCTGCACGTTTGCAAATTCCTTTGGCCTGTGTTTTGTTTGATGGTCGTGGCTCTGTTTTAAGGCAAAACAACTTACAGTTTAGTGAACACAGAGTCAGCTCCCACAACCATGCCCAGTTATACACGAAACAACACATAGAGCACATGAAAGAACAATAGAGTTAGACTGAAAGCACTTGGGGTGACTCACGAGTAGCCTTTTTATTAGACACTGTCGAAATTCCTCCTTAGCTTCATTGATAAACGCCCGAAACAAAGAAAAAACCTATTTCAATTGGTAGATCACATCCCACGAAAACGATACCTCACAATGGAATAACACCTCTTAATATCCACAAACAGTCATTCGCCTTTTGAATCACGTGAAACGTTTTCTCAGACAGTTCGTAAAGTTTCTTCGGCGACCCTTGAGATAAGAAAATTGACACAATGTGCCACAAGCAGAATGGAAACACAAACGCAACGTTACTGCATATAACACTCGCGGCTAAGGTTATTTCTTTAAACACTGCGCTCTTTTGAAATTCTGTGATTATGGAAAGTGATTCTTGAACCTTCTTCGTTACCAAGTGACCTTGTTAACTTATTGTATGGCTTGTATATGTAAGCCAGCCGCGTTGGAAATTAAAGCTTCGTCGGCATCTTTCTCTTTAATCACAACTAGCGATTCCCAAACTGTTTAACAGTGAAAGACAAAACGGGTAAAAATCATGCAGAGCAGGGAAGCATCAGTCATTGAAAAGGCCGTGTTGCAGCCATAAGAATGTAGTAACTAAGCGATTTTTAACAAGATCAATTGAATATCCTCAAGAAAAGCCGATTGCAATTGACTTAATGTAGAAAATGAAAATGCCATTAGGAAGAGATATTTACCATTCATTTGACAGTAGTATAACGTTCGACACAATCTTCAATGGAAAGTGTTTTAAGGGATTTTGCCATTGTTGTGACTAGCCGGGCAGCCTTTTTTGTAGGTCGAAAGCCATACACCCGCCAACTGGCCTGGGGCGCATATGTGCTGAACGGTGTCACTTTTAAAAGACATATAGATGTAGAATAGAATTAAACGGACGTCATTCCTGTATTTTCTACGACTGCACAAGCGAGGGTATAATTGCTCGAGTACTACTAGAAATTTGATTCTACAGATGTTAGATCCTCAACACGCTTACTTTTATTTTGTTTAATTAAATAAAAAAGATACGAAAATCTTGAAACTGTTGGCTTTCCCTCTTGTCTTCCCCGCCGAGCAATTGAAGAAGGAAGATTTTAAAGCATCAATACACACTGATGTAAATTCTGCTAGACGAAAAGTGATCGCTTAAAGAGTCGGGATTTAAAAAGACGCCCGAAATTGTGTTTAAATAGCCATTGTTTGTAACTCCATCTGTTTACCAGTGGTTTGTTTTCAGATAGTTATGATAATGGTTTTACACAAAACAAATGACCAATTTGAAAATTTGCAAGAAAATACCTTTTGTACGCGTAGTGACCAACACGCAGGAATAGCTTTAAATGTAATCTAATGCGCAAATCCGTCGGAAATAACTCTGCGGTGAGAATTCTTTTAAGGAATAAGGGTCAAACAGGTTTGAGAGCAGTTCATAAATTCAGCATTGTATTAATACTGCGCACATGGATCATGGCTACATAAAAAGGTATCCAAATGAAAGAAAACTAATTAAACTGCAATTTACATATTTGTGGATGATTTTAAAAGAGCAGCCCTTGTAACTGTCTGTCACTTACAAGGCAGTGCTCAGAATCGCAAGCAGTTCAACATGCCACGTTCATTTCTTGTAAGAGGGAAGCAAACTAATTCTGCTTTTGGAGACAAATCTCTGACCGCAAATCAAACGAAAATTACAGGTAAGGAAGAAAGTATCAAAAACTATTGACTTTAAACTAGAACTTTTTAAGTACAATTTTTCATTGTAAAATTTTTAGAATGATCAAGAGAGATGTGTTGAACTTGATTTGATTGTCGAGAAAAAGGCTGTAGTATATTGAGCACAAGAAGCATGATTTTTATTAACGAAAATTGTTTATTTGGCTTGAGATCGTGCAACGAACCGCTCCGTATGGGAGTGAAATCACACAGTAACTCTCAAACACAAGGATTACTCTTCGAAGCGAGAATGGTAATATGGAAAAGAACTGAGATTTCATCGCATAATCTAGTCCGAACTCAAGCTGTAAACTGTTATTGCGGAAATTACTAGGAATTAGGTTTTTCGGAAATCATCTAAAAGCGAGTGAGGAAGTGCCTTCAGGGTAGGTATCTAGGACACGCAAGGTTGTTTCGGATAATTTTTGTCCATAATCTTTTCCTAGCGCATGAAAGTAAAAATCCAAAGCGAGTAGAGACAATCATGGTAGTTGTTCTGCATTTTTATCCCTAGAAGTGCAACGAATTTTTCTGTGGCTATGCTCTTTTATGATTACTAAGTTTTGATTCGCGTCAAGTCTTTTTGGCATAGTTTCAAAAGCTGGATTCTTAATTTCTGCTCGCTACTTTGGCTATCCATCAAGCATGGGTAATTTACAATTTTAAATACCGAAATAAAATTAATCCTCATAAAATAAAAAGTTGGTGAAAGAAAGGTCAAAATATAATGACAAAGCTTCTTCTGACCATTCAGAAACGATTTTAAAAACGTTTGTAAGCTACTTTCTCGGATAAATTCTCTGAAGAAATGTCACCGTCTTGTTTTAATGGCCATTTTGCAACGCTAATGGGTAATTACTCAAACGATTAAAAATTCTTAGTCAGACTTGCTGCGTTTTTCTCTGTTTTGTTTATTCCACAGTCTATGAATCTGTATAATAACCAAAAAATCAAATAACTTAAGATTTAGCTCGTTCTAGGTGGAGATTTTCTTATAGAGAGCACGGATCCCGATTTGAAACAAAGAATTTATCAGCAGATGCTCTGATATCCATGTGGGATTTTTTTTTTAATCTCCGTCACTCCAAATCGCGCATAAAATCGTCCTACCCGTTTGCCCCTGTCGAACGCCATTTCTTGCTCATAGAACTATTACTTCACGTTCAATGAAACGGTAAAGATCTTCTTTCTATGCTCTGCTAGAGGCCGGTTACTTGGTTGCATTTTGGGTCCGAAGCTATGTGTTTTCCAACATACGCTGTAAGAAAGGACGCTAATTGATCAATATCAGTTTTCAACATAACTTCTCAGGTTATAATATATTATTCTAGCTTTTCAGATAGTGTACGTTGATTAATTGGACGAATTTTGATCTGCATAAACTCTTTCTTTTCTGCAGAAATTAAACCAGAGAACAGGCCAGTGGCGGCATTGCCGTCGTTTCAAAAGACATGTCAATCTGTACTGCCCGCCACTTCTACATTTGACCATGTTGTGCATACAGGTGGCATCGCTCCCAGCCTCCTTCCCCGCATGCTCTACAGACGCCATAGCCCAGAATGTTTTGACTCGAAGATGCAGTTTGGATTTTCGAAGCCTCCATTCGCCCTGAATCCACCATCACCGTTCGTTTTCAGGCCTGTACCAAGGTATGGCAGAGTCCAGCACCCTTTCAGTGAGCCAAGCCCTGCCGCCAAACCAGCTGCACTCAGTTGTCACAATTTCAACCATCTACTTCAACAGTCCCCATTTATTTCAAGACCTGTCCCGACAGAAGCCTTTCTTCCTGCAGCCGGACTCACGGCTGGTTATCTGCGAGCAGCCACTTATTTAGGCAACAAGTTAGAAGACACACTGGAATCAAACCGTTTCCCTTCAAACAATGAAGATGTTACAGCTAACAGACCGACCGTATTAACAACAAAGGTCTACAAGTGCTTAGAGTGTGGAAAAGAGTTTAAGAGGCCTTCAAGTCTCTCCACCCACAAACTGATCCATTCTGATCACAAGCCATACTCCTGCAGCTATTGCGGTAAAAATTTCCTTCGAAAATCAGATATGAAGAAACACACTTTAATGCACACCGGAGTAAAGCCCTTCCAGTGCAAACAGTGTGGCAAGGTGTTCAGTCAGTCCTCGAACATGCTGACTCATATGAGAAGACACACTGGAATCAAACCATTTCCCTGCAAAATTTGTGGCAGGCGATTCTACCGCAAAGTTGATGTTCGACGACACACCATGAGGCATGAGTACAAGACAGAGTTAGAAGGAGAAAACGTCAGAAAAGAACGATGATTTAATATTACTGAATCACGAGAAACGAACGGTACGAGGGCGAATAGAAAAAATATTCTATGTAGAACAAATAAGTGGAGATTCATTCTACTTGTAAACTGTATGAAACGATATAAATGCGAAGTTCAGTGGTATGCTTGTAAGTATAAAATACTAAAGCATTGCAATTCTTTGCTAACAACGAAATATATATTGAGGTAGTTATTAGCCTTTAATAGGAACACAAATATTTGTTAGTTAGAAATAATTTGTTTCAAGTTTCCTATCAAGTTGCGAAAATTACATAGGATTATGATTTTTTGTTGTGTTTTCACGTATATAGGTAGACTGGCCTTTGAATGACATATTATTGACCATAAATATTGCACTTTCATTACACTCTTTCCATTATCTTGCTGTACAAAGCTTTGAAGAAAAACTTCTCAGCTAAGAAATAAGATCTAATAACCTCGTGGTGTTGATAGCACTGTGGAAGCCAACTCAATGAAAACAAATTTGCATGCAGCCTTCGTTTTGTTCTCACAAGAATTTCAAGTTCATTTGAATTGAACTTAAGGATAAAGACACTTCTAACAGGTAGCACGTTGTGTAATTGTTAATTGCGCAAGGCACTTGTATTTAGGTTCTTGAATGATAAGGATTTTTCCGACAAAACCTAGTGTTGTCTCACAAGTTGCCCTTTTCTTTGACAGTGCCGTGAAAAGCAATGGGACTTGTTCAATATTGATTGTGTATGAAAGAAGGCACACAATGAGTTTCTTCAGGAAAGATTATGTTATTTTAGAAAACAGAACAGCGTTATTCAATAAACAAACATGATACTGACAGCGTTGTGCAATAACAGTAGTTTTGTAACAAGTTAGACACGCCGCTGAATATTGTGATTTGGCAATTGCAAGTTTAGTGCGGGCACAGAGATTCGTAAGGGAACAAAAACTCGAAGAACAGGTCACGCTGGTTGCGAAAAGTTTCCCGTCTTATGGCAGAATTCTTCGGGCAGAATATGGAAATATTGTGATAAGAGGATCATAACATGAATTGAATAATTGCTTAAACAAAGGACAATAACCCAGTCTTTAAAGACAACCGTTTCGAAAAAATTATCACAGGCAATATTAAAACGCCGTTGACTGGAACTATACATTTCTTATTGAAATGACTGGACGTAACTGTGAATAGCTATTTCCTTAAAGAAGCCTTTATTTTATGAAAAACGTTTTCTTTAACTGGGTGAAGACCAAGAAAAGTAGTTGGTTCCTACGATACCAAAATGTAACTGAAAACACTTTTCACAATGTGTGATGGTAAACGGGGATTTAATAAGAACTTCCTCTATTCCTTATTCAACTTCCTCTATACCATCAACCAATTAGCAAATGGAAGATGTCTATACAGGATTGGTTTCTGCCTAAATAAAAAACTTCTTGTGAAATTCTTTTTTTAAGATCCTTGTTGAGTCTCTCAGAAAACAGCTTGGGCCATTATGCTAATTTTCGTGAATGGCAGGTAAGCCCATAACATCTCAATTTCGTCTCCTACCAAGAAAAATATCATTAAGAATGTCAACAAATTAGCAGTATAAACCAACGATTTTTACAGTTATTGGAGCTCAATAACAAATCTAACATTCTTTTGCCCTCTGTATTGTGTTGATTCTTAGGGAAATAGTGTTTCAAAACTGTAAAAGTTCAGTGTGCAAAGCTCAATCTGTTAGCATTATGCACATATATGTACCTCTATCAAAACTGATGTTATCATGGCAGATGAAAGCTTGTTAAGTAGTCTTTCACTGAGGGGTCTTCACAATTTGACAAATTTTAATATAGTTAAATGAACAAGAAAAAACCGACACCGCTGAAACAAATGCAACCGGTTATTTTGTTTTGCTTCAGCTTGTTACAAATACCTTGAAAACGATTTTGTAAAGTCAGCGAGCTTTCAATACAAGATACTCCAATCCACTTTAATACATGTAACTGTCAACTGATACCAGAAACCGAATGAATCCATAGAAACCAGTGCACGCGTGACAAGAATGCAATACAAATGGCTTACATTAACTATTGTTCGAATAGAAGATGTCTTGATTTTAATTTCACAAAACGAATGATCGATACGCAGGCACAATAGTGAGAAAGGAAAAGTCTTCAATATGAAACCCTTTCATAACAATTTCCACAAATGGATCGGTTTTAATGTGGGGGTAACGTTTTGTTTTAATTGCAATTCAAAGAGCCTAATTTGAAAATATTTATCCTCTTTTCAAAAAGAGGAAAATTTTCAAATAGGTTATACATTAAACCTTTGATTTAGGGATTTGTCGAAAATCTGACAGTTTCAAATTTGCGTTTATTAGCATGTTAACCTCAAGTGTATTTTATTTAGTAAAATAACACTGTGTATTAAGAGAGAGTTTTGGTTAATGAGTTTAAGACTGTCCAAGGGGTGAACGGCTCGTTTTGAAAAGTTCAGTGTTATCAATCAGGCTTAAAAAGAAGTAAACATTTGCTTTGACCTTCCAATATATAACAATATTTTGTCAAATGATAAACATCCATGCAAAATGAAACGGGCAACATATTCACAGTGTACTCTTGATAGCAAATAACTCAAATTTTATGACAGCTAGGCGGTAAATAGTTACCAATGTGCTTGCTTTTCTTGCACGGCGACAGGATGTTTTAAATTTTCTCGAGATCTGCATTTTATACAATTCTCTTTTGCTGGTATTGGAATAACCCAGTTACAATATCATTTGTCTCCAACGTGTTTCAAAATTGGGGAAAGAGATGTGTGTTGTACGAGACAGTGTTAAACCTTGATAAACTTAAAGAACAGTTGTTTGTAACTAAAGCATTGGAATCACAGATAGTCAAATATAAATAGAACTTAGATTAAGTGCTGAGCAGGGCCGGCCAGGGGGCTACCTGGCGAACTCAGTTCAACTAAAGCAAACGGTCAAAGGATGGTCACGAAGCGCTTTTCAATTGGAAAAAAATACTTACCCTCATTATTTAATAAAACATTCGCTGAAGATAGTGAAGCACTCAATATTCCAAGCTGAATGCACACAACTGGTATTCCAAACATACGTAATTTCGTATTTCGGGAGCAAAATGAACTTAGGAAAAAATGGACAGTGAAACAGTTATTTTGTTCAATCTTGAGGGAGTATTCCTTGTCTCCAGTAGAGTGTGATAATTGCTAAATTGGAGAGTAGCACAGCACAATGGTAGACTATCGTGAGAATCGGAGAATTGCAGACAGTATCACTAAAACACTCACTGTCACATAATAGGAGAATCGTAGAATCAGAAGAATTGTACAATCGGAGACATTTCTCGTAAGTTTGCTAAATCGCAGAAAAGAGGACTTCAATCGTAGAATCGGACAAAATCTTTGGTGCTAAATCGGAGCATAGTACCCGTAAATCGGTATATACTTATTTCCGATTAAGCGCTGTTCGTACCGTTCTGATCCTCTAATTTAAGCCCACTCGGCCTTCTTCTTCGTCGGCTAGACACAAGGCGCTGTTCTGTGAGAGGTTTTTGTAGATATGAAACAAAGCCGACATTTATTTATTTAATATTTTGTAACGGATTCGACAACTGAAGTTTAATTTCCTTTCTTTTCCTCGCAGACAAGAAGAGTCGCGGCGGAACCTGCAGATGGCGTATCTGAGTCGCCGGATACCCAACTTGATTTCTCTACGTACTTTTTACGTAATCATTACAACTTCATAAATCACAAAATACTTTAAACACGAGAGTCAGATCGAAACGGAGCATAAACTAGTAATTTTTAGCAATATATAAAACGCAGATTATGGAAAGGCGTGACAAAGTCTCGTGTACATTTGCGGCAAGGTACTTGGCGAGGTCTAGCCCATGGTCAGGTTTTGCCATTTTCGTCCTTTCCTATCAGATACCAAGAGTTCCTACCCCACGCACACAGTCTTTTTCTGTCCAGACCGTGGGAACGAGGATAGAGCTAATCAGGAATAATGGGCGCCAGGAGTCACTGAGGCTTGAAAGCAATTGAAACCTGTCCACTAAATTCTGGTCTTCATAATAAAGCGTCCACTTTACAGCATCTTTTCGCTAAGTGATACGGTTACCATGCAAATCCATTTTTCGACGACCGACAATTTTGCGCGCTTTTTCTCAGTTTAGGGGACGTTTGAAGCTCTGTTAGCTTCTGACATCACAGATCCATTTATATCTGTTGAATGAAAATGCTCTATTGAGAGTTCACTTTAAATTTATAAAGAAAAACATTGTTCCAATACGGATTTGTTTTAGTAATGCAAAGAACAGGCAACAGTTACACGTATAAAGTGCTAACCGAGAGCCAATTTATTAATTATTAATTATTTTCAAGTTAACTTGAATGCTTGTGACGTGTTCAAGCTTTGCCATCAGGTTACCAAAATGTTCTTTCTTGGCATTTACCAGCAAAACTAACCTCAAAATGTAAATCAGTAGCCTTGACTTCCATACAACCTTGGCGTATCACTCACGTTTATGCAGCGAACCAATTAGTGAAAACAATTATTGACCCCAAACATTGAACAATGTTCGAAAAAAATATCAAGCAAGAAAAACTACTCGTCAAGGAAATTATGGATTCCATCTGAATTTATTCAAAAGCAAGCAGCTCCTCGTACTCAGTAGATTCAATGCGGTTTCACCGATGTAAAACTGAAATAACTTTGTAAACTTCCTAGTAAGTGGCTTAGCTACAGTATAGGGACTTTGGATATCGTTGAAATAGTCTCATGCATGTTTTTCCCTGGATGAAGAAGAGAGCAGCCGAGCCGAAGTAGCAACGACAAATGGATTTAAAATCGTAGATCGCGCCGAGGAAAGTCATTAACCCATAAACTCAAGTAAATAACCTTCTTTCGATATCAAAGCTATGAGTCTGGCTGATAAAATACTTCTGATACTGGGCTACATGATATCTCTGATAAAATTTTCAATACTTAGAGTAGTTGGCATTCATAAGATTTGTTGTTAAGCTACGACAAAAAGAGGACCGAGTAACCAACAGTCTTCGACGGAAGAAAAAGGCCAACTTCTCTTTATCAAGGATGCATTGTGGTTGAGATCAAATTGAAGAAGGATAAAAAAGAAAGATTTTATTAACCCCTCTTACAGAATCTTTACTAGTGCCTGAAACAAACCGCCTGGTCATCAAATACCGAATATACATCAGAGGATAACCACAGCAAGTTCAGTTCAAACTGTCTTAAAAAGTGGCAAAGAAACTGAAGTGATTTTCAAAAGATTTCAGGGCGCATTTTTTTTACAGTAGAGCAGTGAATCAATAATATACTCGACAGATATTTCGTAAAAGCTTTCAACAACCTCCACGAGATCCTTTAAAACTAAAGGATGCTGATTGATAATGGTAATTGAACTATCGAACTCGCGCTCCGCGCTCGTTCGATTTGAAATCACAAGTATGATTTTAGACCAAAATTGGACGACACGAAATTCAATTACCACTTTATTACACCCATTTCGAAATCACAGTTTCTTGTCAATATTATTGTTTATTTAATCTTCACTTCAGGAAAACCGGTTTTGAATTTTGATGATCTTTAAAAAAAAGGATGTGATTTAGAGCAAAAAATAGTGCAATTTGGGAATAAATTGCACTGTTGGGGAGCCAATCAGATTTCATGATTGACGAGTGATTTCAAAATGGTGTGATAAAACAAAAAATTCATTGGAAGCTATTTCTGGCTCAACCGAGCAATTTTATTTTCAAGTTTTGCATTTTGTGGAAAACCAAATGAACGGTTTCGTTCTGAGCGGCTCATCGAACCGCATAGCAGGAGAAATTGTGGACAAAACCCGGGCTACCTTGGTTTATGCTCAATCTTCTCCTTCACGTATTAGAGCATGATGGCCCAATAACGTATCAAGTGAACCATACTTGCTGTTAATGATTATTGACCAAAAACATGTGTTAGGTAAAGAATTTTTCCTTAGCAACGTCCTCCAAAGATAACGCAATAGACCCTTAACACCTCCTTAAGACATTGCATATTAAAAGTGACCAATGTTGAATTGAAGAAACAGTTTAATATATATTTCAATCTTGAACAACAAAATATTGTTACAGTGAAGCGGTTACAAACGGCCCTTTGAATTTTGATTTGGTGATTAATTCGATCGAACAACACGATTATCATTGTTAATACAGAAATAGAAAAATCTTTCGTCCGTTTTTCAATGATTGACATTAAATACGCCTCACTTTTTTCGCTTGCTTATCTAAATCTGCCCTTAAATCTCCACTGCCTTAAGTAATTAGGGTACTTTGACGCATTTTAATTAACTCGTGCACTGCCGCTCAAGGTATTCGAATCCTTTTGCCGGGCCGTTGACAAAGATCCCGAATTAACTTCTCGAACACAAGCAAGGATTATGATTGATACCCCTTCAGACTTTGATGTCATGCTCGAATTGCTTCATACTTTTAGTTTTTGGCAGGATAGTACGTTCCAAAAACCGGGCCAACGCCGTCGCTCCTCGGAGACAAAAAATATTTCATAAAAAACGTCAACAAAGCATTAAGAAGAAATACTCCTTAGTATACTCCGGTATTGGGATTTCCTTTGCCGGTCAGTTTTGTCGTTTTCTGACCGCCTCTGTTTGACGAAATACATAGTTTCAAATTTAACACTCGACAGGTTCTGAATGGAACAGAATCGCCTTGAAATAGCATTCTCTCTCTATAAATAAAACACAAAACATCAAACGTCCAAACATCTGTCTGTTGTACACATCTTATTGTTAACGACGAATATGTTTTGACTTATCAACCACGCTATGTTTGATGACGGCCATGTGTGATATTTGCTTACTCGGCAAGGGCATAAGGTTTATGTTTACAGAATTACAAAAGAGATTTTCAGCCCCTGCACTTCAAAATAAAGAGATGGTTAGAGATATCTGTTGAGGCGTGAGAAAGTAGCCTTGAGAATGACCTCTTTTGTCGGGTACAAGGGTTGCATTTTTTCGTGCGTTTACATTGCGGTACTACTAAAATACAACGCAGATGGGCTAATGTGGTTTTAATCAATTATCCACGGTAATCTGTGGGTTTTCACGGCTCTCCAAGAGTTAATCTAGTTCTACAACGCGGTCAATAACTTCGCTACCCGTCCAGAGAATCTTCATGGCAATGTTGACGATGCTCCTTCAACAAGACTTTAGTTCCTTCCTCTGTTTTGTTTTGAAAGCTTAAACGCGCTTCAATGTTTGAGGCGTAAACAACACGCGAAAAGTCAGTTATGTTTAATTGTTCGTAATACTGGGCGCCTACTGAGATGTCCTCACTCGCGAACCAGCCATTTGCGTCCAAGCTACAGGACGTCTCATTCAAACCGTTCTCGCGTAAATTGACCTAAATTAAGCAATTGGATCTCCATCTATCATACAAGTAGGCCTCGAAACCTGTTGTTAAATTTTCCTCACGAACACGGCCACCCGCGTTAGTCTACAAAATCCTTCTGGTAGGCCGTCTTTCCTTGAACGTTCTTGGTCAGTTACGTCCTACATATTTTGCATGGATTGCGCAGAAAAAAAGGAACCAGCGCGGTTTACACAAAAGAAAATGACACCCAAGAGTGACCAAGCTGATAAGATACTTTATTATGACTGGACCAACAGCTGGAGGTACATGACAAGTTCCGGTGTTTCGATTTTTTTACTGAAGTTTAGCTTCACAGTCTGACAATGGGTAGCTGTGTCATGTGCGCAGAAATTAGTGCTAGGTAACACAAACAGTTATGCTGTTCCTCGTGCATTCTAAACGCCTTTTTAAGCACCAGTAAAAGACCCAGACAAAATCATTGTGCAAAATTTACAGGCAGGTCACTGCTACCCGTTCTGTACTGGCCAATTTATTTGCACTCGACAGTATTTCACTTTACAACAATGGTGTTCGAAAACAAGAGAAAACTGGGCGCAAAAAATCGCTTCGGTACACATTTAATATATACAGGGACAAAATAAACATCTTTACTCTCACGCCTTAAACGGGCTTTCAGCAAGAGTCAATCGATAATTTCATATCTGATTAACTTTATTAACTGAGTCGGAGCCGGCTGAAAACCAAATTATTACCCCTCTTTAAAAATGACTTTAAAATGCTGTCAAGCAAGTAAAAGTGTTGGACGATAAAGAATAGTAGAAAATTACCTTTTCAACAACGCGAACGATTTACAACGACATCTGCATTAATATAGTAGTTGCGCTCGTAATTTGAAGGCTGTGACACCCACCTCCTACGAGCGAACAGCTTTGAAAACACGGCATAATTTAAGAAATTGTGAAGGTCATTTGTAGTTAAGACTATCCAGTCAATCGGTGGATTAAATAAGATGAATTATTTGAAATTTGAAATGATCGTTCTTATTTTTTTTCTACATCGTTGTCATCTTGGCCTTTTCTATCAGCTCTCGTCCGATTATCATCCGCTGAATTTGCGCCGTTCCTTCATAGATCTGAAAGAAAGCGACGGAGTCACAGTTACACGACTACGCTTGACAAAAAGATCTGGTATAGCGAAACAAACGAAACACTGCATCCCCTGTGTCAAATTCCACTGGCTGAGTTATCAGAGTTACTGACAACGTAAAGAGGGCAACGGAACTGAAACATGGATTTGTCAAAATTCTGAGGAGATTTTAAACATACGTAACGGTTGGAATCTATTCTGTACATGCTCTCAGTTTTTCTGGGTTTCATGCGACCACAAATTGCCACATACCGTAGTCCGAAGGATCTGGTTAAAACTTGAAGTAATAAGCATCAGTTTTAAGACCTCTAAAGATGATTCCTTTTATTTTTCCACCCGATTGTTTGACTCGTTAAAGGGACACTGTCACTGGAGCTTTGCCGTTTTCTGGCTAAATTAAAAACTACACAGAAATGCTACTTTGTGACCTTTACTCATGCCGAAACATTCCTTGAAGTTTTGGAGAAAGATATCAATGGCTTTTCTTGCACGAAAAGTCATCCATTGTACATTTTTGGCCATGGCTTCAAGACAATGTGCGAGAATTTTCAAAATATTGGCTAAATTTTTCAAAATGTAATCCACTTCCATCCTTGCCGTCTGCAACAGAATACAGTATTTAGTCTCCGTGCAGTAACACAGTCCTGAGTAAATTTAACAAATCGAATGTGGTTTAGCGTTGTCTGTACTCTTATCGACAACGATATTCGTCATCACAGTGGTCAAAACTTGTTGTGGACACAATATCAGCGTCAAAGAAATGTTTATTTCAGAGCGCAAGATATGAAAAAGACAAATGAATAAAGGGGGTAGTTTCTAAAGAAACTGTGGTGCTGCGTCGGTGGGGAAGTAGTACACAAAAATTTGGTTTTATCAACTTTGTTGATAAATGTAAATTGACCACCGTACAGGGATTCTAGAATCCATGTACGGTGGTCAATTTACATTTACCAACTCTGATAATACCAAATTCATATGAAAAAGGCATTGCGTGACATGTTGACGCGAGCAGCGTTGTCTAGACTCTCATCAACAACGGCAAATTAGCCAATCAGATTTCGAGATTAACAGCAATTGTGGTAAAAAAAAACTGCTTCATTAGTTTTCACTTTTTCCTGATTTAAAGATATTTTTCAGCATTAAAATAGCATGACAGTGTCCCTTTAAAATAATAATAATAATAATAATAATAATAATAATAATAATAATAACAATAATAAGAAGAAGAAGAAGAAGAAGAAGAAGAAAAGAAAGAAAACAGACGTCAAACTCCTTACTAAACTTACGACGTACCTGGAATATCTTCGCATCTCTCATCAGTTTTTCAACTGGGTATTCAGAGTTGAAACCATTTCCTCCGAAAATCTGAAAATAAAAAAACGAAAATTGACACCCACTCTAATGTAAGAACATCATTCTTCTCTATTTCCTCTACTACACGATTCTAATTTTCCAATTGTGCAATATTAACAGAGAGGTATTCCTTGGTATAATTTTCCAGATATTCGACTCACTAAGAACAGAAATTCAGGTTACATTTGTCAAGAAAAATAACTGTGTAGTGTGTCATCATAACAACACATTCCTAAATTCTGCCGAAAATAATTTAGGGGCACAATACGAGGTTTTTCCACATTTTCCCGTTGGGTGCTCCGCTAAGTAGCGCTTGTCCCATGTCAAAGTTTTTGTTTGTTTGTTTATTTGTTTTTTATTAACAGACATATACTAATATTTACATGCATATAGTATTACACAATACAAAAACACACACACACAAGGGTCATACACCCATGTCAAACTTAAGCGCGCGGTTTTTGAGCTTCAATGCGCGCGCGGAGAACCATGGGAAAGAAAATATGGTAACCTGTCGATCAGATCTTTTATCGGTGGTGAATTTATTTTTTTCACAAAACTCACGAAAAAAAATCTCACGACACCTATCCTTGCTGTTTCGTACAGCATTGTGTAAGCGGGGCTGGACGGGTCATGCGATAAACAGACTTAAATAAATGCCAGGAAAAATTGTGGCGCTGCGCTTTTAGGCTTGCCTAAAGTATGTATCACTCTGTGAATGTACCTGAACCGCATCTGTCGCACACTTATTGGCGACGTCTCCTGCCAGACACTTAGCGATTGACGCGTAATACGTGTTGCGGCGACCCTAGAAGAAAAGGTAAACACCTTCACTTATCAATAAAATCACCAGGCATGCGTTTCTCAAACTTCCAGAAATAATTTCGGGTCCGAAAAGTATTGCTACTTGCTTTGACGACAAAGTAACGCAATGTAATTCTGAACTTTACAGCATGCTTTCTTAAAAGATAATCGAATATTAGAAATCGTATTTCTAGTAATGGGCCTAATGTATGTGCAATAGTTTTTCGGGTCCAAAACATATTCTGGAGTTTGGAGAAACGAGCGCCTGCTCCCAGCTGGTTTGTTAGCGCAGTTTCAGTAGCGCCTGTATCAAACGTCCGAATACCGCACAAGTCTGATTTTTTGGGGGGCTTTCTTTTGGCTACTGCTTAAGTTGCATTCGTGACAGCGATGACCCATTGCCATTCTAATCTCTTCGCCGTAGTTGGCTGCCAGGATGGACATGCTTGCCTTGTTTGTTCGGTGATTGCGTCGGTGGTTACACTGGCAGTCATCGTGGAAAGTTTGTGGGTTACTGTCGCATACTACATTTACTTACCTGATCTACTTCCCATGCAGCCCTGAACGTGGCAAGGCGAGCCGTCTCCACACCAATCGCCATATCAGCTAACATGAAACTCACGGCCTGATGCTAATAAACAAAGTAACATAAAACAAACCATTACGACAGCACGTTTACACCAACATGGGCCACGTGAAATGAGTTTGACTTGAAGTTTAAGCTAGGTGAAAGTCACCTGCGCGTGTTTCACTTCAATTTGTCACACCTTACAATGCAAGTTGACTCTTCGTCACCTGAAAGAACCAAGTAAAGCGACCTCGATCAACCATAGCGCCGTTTTACAATGTAAAACGTCTGAACGGTAGCCAGGAATTTCGTGGCTAAGGGGCTCAGAACTTCTTGTCTGAACAACTTGACTTGACACAAATGTTTCATCAATGTGATAGTCAAGGTGAGCGACATTTACAGGATCAAGAGGGATGTTCCTCAAGGCGAAATTCACTGCAATGACAATCCGTATGGGTTAGTAGCATACCTGGAATATTGGCTTTCCCATCGTTTTTCTCTCCATTGAATACTTGGTGGCTTCTTCTAACGCTCGCTGTGCGAGACCAACTGCACTGGCAGCCACCTGATAACCAGAGCAACAGTATTGTTAATTTAGCCCTTTAAACAGTAGTATCAGCAGGTATATTCTCAATACTGTTCGCCATACATTTCTTGCTAATGACGAGGAGAATTTCCTAAACAATCAAGACCTTTGTCATTTGGTGATCACTTCCTTTTTACTCATAACCTCTTTATGTTTGATCAATCATTGCTACAATAAGGAAAATTGAAACACTGATCACTCTTTGGAACTGTGGTGGTGCATCAGTAGAAGAGTGATACACGAAAATCTGGTTTTAACAGCTGAGTTGATCAGGTAAATTGGCTAGCGTCAAGAGATTTGAAAGCTGGTATTTCGAGTGTCAGCCCTTCGTCAGAGCGAATCGATTCGCATTCGAGTTTTGTTAATTGGGGAGCTTAAGCAACGATGACGACGACGGCGACGAGAATGCCACAAAACAATGGGATTAATGAGCCAAAACAATACTCTGCTCTTGCGTTTACAGTTTGGAACATTTCTTTACCGTCCTCTGCAAAACAACAACGTGAAATGACCAAATGTTAGGTTTTCTCGAGAACATGAGCGCATGACGGCAAGTTTCTCTTTCGTTTTCTTTGCTTAATACCGTTCACGGTAATTTAGGCCCTGGACAGCTAGCCCGCATTTTTCACGCTAAACAATTTGGAATAATCGTGGAAGAGTTACAAAAACGAGAAGTTATATTTTGAAATGACGCTCTCGTCGTCGTCGTCGTTGCTTAAGGTTCCTATTGACTTCATGACGCCGCTGCTGTTGTTTTCTGTTTTCCTTTTTGAGCAAGCCCTAAATTGATATGCATTTAAAATCTTTTCAACATTACTACCGCCTTGCTTTTTACCCTCGAAATTGTTTTACGTTGAAATAACTTTGCTATGATCTGTTCGACTTAACCGCAGTCATAAACAGTGCATAGACACGTTTGTAATAGAAGGTACAATTCTTAAGGTCATTCTCCAGAAATACAAGTCGCAATAGATTTTATTTGAAACTTTAAAAGGTGGTTGTGAATGTCGAGAACATCAAAAATACAATGAAAATAGAGGATCCCTGTGTCCGTTTTCATACTTTGAGGTTTTAGTTGTTAGCACAGATTGCTAAAAGTGGTTTGAGATGCTTACTCATCAGTGCTTCCAATAAGCACCGACGGCCGACGAAAAGCGTCGGCTACTTCGTTCAGAGAAGTCGGCTACTCTTTCCCCTAAATTTAAGTAATTAAAGAAAGATTCTTTGAAATTAGATTAAAGTTAAGTCGGTTACTTTTCTCTAACCAGCTGCCTACTTCAAATTTTATTGAAACTCCAGCTCATAAAAACGGGACAGAAGCAGTGAGATATAAGTTGTACTTTGTCAAGAGCACAATTCCCCTGTATCAATGTTGTCAGTTTAAGCTACAAAATAACTTGAACTGAAACAACATTGAATGGGAGAGTAGCATAAAGCATCTTCACGGTATAATAGGACCCTCCTGTGAATTGACTTACAGAACGGATTTGTGGGTTTTCACACCCTACTCTTAACGTAGTTTAAAGAAGGCTAAGCACTTTTCAAACAAAAACAGTAAAAACAACACACTCAACTGACACAGCAAAACATGACAGGAAGTACGCTGGTGCTGGCGAGTGCAAAATTGTCAACATCACGTGCAGGTGAAACAGCATTAAACTGCAACAATCAGATAGCAAACTTCCTTACTGGCGGTCTCGTCTTGTCAAATGCTCCCATGGCGATCTTGAAACCGATGCCTTCTTGTCCAAGAACATTCTAAGGAATGCAACATCGACTGGTTAGCAAAAACGAAACTTCAGAAAAGACTGAAAAACAACGCGCCTACATGCGTGAGTATTCGAGTGCTTTTCGAGGACGGGTGAGTGCTTTTCTCGCCAAGTCCTCTCATACAAAAATGGTTCTGTTGCATTAATAAGTTTGGCATTAAAAAAGACACAAACAACCGCTCCTTCCTCTCACTTTACTGATATTACTTAAAAGGTCTTCACACTCGTATGTTTGCTCTTTAAGTTGTAATCAGGAGAAGTCTTGCAAACTTAAGTCTACTTTTAAGTCTAAAGAAGAAGGAAAAATAACAATTCTTAGAATTTATCAAATCTTTTTGCTTGCACGCGATTGGTTTAAGCATATTAAGTGACTGAATATGTCCTAGCTAAAACTGGGAAATATATAACTTCTCTCCATTCGGCACGAAAATATGCTCGGATATTTGTCCGCGGACAGTATATGTACCGAGAAGGGAACAGTTTTCCGAGAGCGAAGCTCGAGGAAAACCTTGAGCTCCGAGGAACTGATCATGTCCAAGGGCAAATACCCGAGTACATTTTTAAAGCTAACTGGAGGCTATTGTGTTTATCCTTCAAATATTTTTCGCAACGCCCATTTGGGGAATATCACCGTATAGTCCCCAGTTTGAGCTTAGGAATATTCAGTCGCGTGATGCGTTTAGACCAATCGCGTGCAAGCAAAAATATTTAATGGATTATAACCGGTCATATTCCCCAAATGCGTGTTGCGAAAAATATTTGAAGGATAAGAAACACAATATCCTCCATTATGCTCTTATATTTGGCCTTGGACATTATCAGTTCCTCGTAGCTCAGAGTTTTCTCGAAAAACTGTTCGCTTCTCGGAACAGATGGAGACTACTAACATCTTACCTCTTTAGGTATGACAACATCCTCAAATGTTATGCCACGTGTATCAGAAGCTCTCTGACCCATATTCCATTCCTGGAAAAACAACAGCATAAATATCCAGAAAAAAAGTTCTTTTTTCCTAACAAACAGAATACAGTACACGCAAAACATTACAGTCATGTTAATACATTACCGGCAGGTACAAAGAAAACATCTCACGCATAAATTTTATAATAATGAATGAAAAAGCGATATCATTTACACCAGGAAATACAAACTATAACATTTATAGAAGAGGTGAAGATTAAGGAAGAAAACCTATCGATATTAGACGCAAGTTTGACTTCTTATTTGCGACCACAATCTGGAAACTCGCAGGAGGGAGCTTTGGAAGCCAAGTAAGCCTTTGCGTCTGCTTGTAGAAAAAGTGTTATATTTTCGTATGACTATCGAGCAGGTTGACGTCTTTACAAAAAAACCTCAAGTATTTTTCTTTTGTAGCCGCCAGTCTTGAAATGTGTTCCAGAGCAAGTGTGCTTAATAAGTGCAGAGCATAAACAAGGGGTTTAGGTTTGTTTCTCATTCTTTCATTGACCGTTCACTGCACACTGCAGTATTTCTAACGATAGAACAAACTGGGCACTGCACTGTAATACAATCAGATGTACAGTAAATGGGCGTTTACAATTTGTAACTGAAGATACACGTACGTGTTCATTTGAAAATACAGGAATACTATAATTAGAAATAGCTTCAAAATCATCATACAATTTCCAAAGTTTCAACTAACCTCAGCCTAAAGTATAGTGCAAAATTATGAGGACTTTGAGTGTTGTTTACCTTTCTTCCTAGTGTGATTCCTGGCGTATCAGCATCTACCACAAACCCAGTGAAGGCCTTACCAGCTGGAGCATCAGGGTCAGTTCGTGCCAAGACAAAATACCTACACAGAAACACAGGTAACAGGAAAACAGACCAAAAAATCCAGTAAGCATCAAGCAAATGCTAATACACAAGGATATCAGAAAGTTTTGAAGTAGATGGCTATTTTACCATCTTATTACTAAACAAAGATGGACAAATCACAGGATTTTTGCCCGCTGCTGGTTATTGTTAATACCGCTACAGCTTCAAGCTAGGGTTTTGATTCCACGCAGATTCAAAAATTCAATCTATAACTTGTTATCACTAATCTCAAAAGATATAATATAACAATCACAACTAGTTGTGTTCACTCAAAGCATTAGCAATCTATTTCCATCCAGCTATCTGAATAGTTTTGGTAAACTGCTAGAGTTGTCTCAAAACAAATCTGAACTTCTATTACTTTTTTTCCATTTTTTTTTTTGCTGCATCGATATAAGGTAACACTAAAAGCACACAGCCTTTTTAACCTCTGATCTCTTGAGTGATCAGTATCACATTTCCGCTTGTAATATCACAAGAATTAACAACAGGATCACACGAGATTGATTTGCTTGAAATTTTGACAATTTCTCCCTACTATTTCTATAGGCAATGTGTAGGGCAACAAATGAGAATTTAAACTTTATCTTAGGGTTTAAAAGATTAAATACTCACCAGTTAGCTACACCCCCATTGGTAATCCACATCTTTTGTCCATTCACAACATACTGGAGCAAAAGAAGAATAACAGTTTAATTTTAATCAGTCACAAATGGGTGGATATTCATAGATGGGTAAGAATTACATGTATTCTTGACACTAATAAAATTATTTGGTGGTTGCTAAGCATTCTTTACTCAACAATCAAACTCATCAACAGTAGATGAGCTTGGACGCAGGCACCTTAAAGGTTGGTAGGATCAGCTGATCAGGCACAAGGAATGAGGTATCCATGGCAACCTGGTGAGCAGCCACAACCAAAGGCACTGTCAAATTGAACCAGTCAGTGGAATACTTACACGTACCAAATGTGATATTTACCAGCTTTAAGTGAGGGGGGAGAGGAAAAATCGTGATATTACTCATAAGCCAGCAACCAGGCAAATGCAAGCACAAGCCAGGAGGAGCCCCTGGATAGGGCTCAAGGCCACCCCTGAGTCACAAGGAAGAGTAACGGTTGACCAGCATTATTTCATTATTAAGCCTTGCCTAAATTAGTCAAGTCACCTCATAAGAGGGACTACATGCAGGCTACAATCCTTCGAAGTAGGACAGTTGGTCAGATACATACACAGTTCATCAGATACCAAAGGAGCATATGGTCAAAAAAGAGAAAATACATGTAGTGTTGCAGGACACAACCTCACTAACCCATGGTTCATTACTTTCAGAAACAGGCCTCAGAAAGTTTTACTCCAAAACCCATGATGGACATGAAGTGTCTTTAAGTTGCTCCCCAATGTCTTTCAAGGAAACTATATAACTTGATTTTATAAATTCTGGGTTTTCCAGGACATCCTACCATTTCCAAAGACCTGGAAAATACTAGACTAAAATTCAAGTACTTTCCACAGGATTTCCAGGTTCCATAAACCCCTGCTAATCCCTTGCCTTTGAAACCTACATCTGAAGTCCTCCATCACCACATAACCATGTAAAACAACATCCTTCCTTTTACGTTATGATGTAAACAAGCTAAACAATTTCAACGTAAATTCCCAATACTTGGCCAATCCATAAAAAATATTTCATACCACATCTCCTTTTTTTTCTGCTCGGGTTTTAATTCCTGCTACATCAGACCCTGCTCCTGGTTCAGTCACACAGTAGGCCTGCAAAATACAAAAACACAAAACAATCAGATGCTTTACCTGGGGAAAGAGGCAACTCCATCAGACAGTCCATTAAAACTAGATGTGCTATTTTTGCTTTGCTCAAACAAAACATGTATCAAGGCATTATGTGCAGGACATTTGTCATAGCTTTAAAAGTTCTGACCTGTTGCCCTAAATCACAGCTGCTTGAGTGCATTCTTCCAGCAACAACTGAATGTAATCTACTTTATTTTCATTGACTGATCTCAACTACTGATCAAGAATTGACTTGAGAGTGACAAACTACATGTAGAGTTATTTTGATACATACCGCCATCAAAGGTTCTTCTACCATCCGTCCAAGATATTTCTTCTGTTGTTCCTTGTTACCAGCCAAAATAACTGGCATTTCCTGAGAGGGTTTGGTGAAATTAGGATTTCAAGGGAATCAAATGACTTCAGAATAACCTCTTACTCACCAATTTAATTATAAAAGTCCTTTAGGGCATTTCATTTATTTTGTATTAAAATTTTACTTCAGCTTCAAATAAACTATCATGTTTCTAAGATTTGGCAATAAGCACAAGACATTTAAACAAAATATTTAATAGCATATATGAGGGGGTTCCTGGAAAAAAAGCCCTAAGTGACTTATGATAAATTACTCTGCCTCAGCACCCTGGTGAGGGGACCCCATGCCCCTCATGTTGGGACAAGTAACAAAATTGCCTCCTGTTTTGTGTTTCTAACCTCCTGTCAAAAAACATATTTAACAAGAACCCTGAGGTACCCTGAAGCAATAGTTTCACCCACAATACAGGCACAGAGACTAGGAATTGCAGCAATGACTTGTTTAAGGTGTGACTTACTGCCAAAGAATTAGCTTCAACAGCAGTCTGGATTCCAGTGCAGCCATAAGCAAGCTCCTCGGTAACAACACATCCATCAAGGACGCCAAGGCCTGGACCACCTGAAGAGCAAAGTTAGGAGAGAGATGAAAATGAAACACTCACTGTCATAACTGGTTACCTGTGAATGAAATAACCAGCATTTCATTTAAATCACAGAATTTATAGTACTGGTACATGTATGTAGCCTCACCACGTATTTGGATCTACAAGTTGTACATGAATCAGAATGATGAATCTCATTACCATCACTTAGATTAACCATATAAATTCTGGATATATTTACTCAACATTATATTTTGTCAGCCACATTGTTTCATGTTATCTGGTGACTTTCAGATCAATAGTTTTCTGAAGATGATGCTTACCACAGTCCTCTGGGATGTGTCCATTTACCAATCCAAGTGCATGAGCCTTCTTAATGATTTCCCAAGGATACTGAAAAATACAAACATTTCATTAATGAATGGGTCAGTGGCAAAAAGACCTTACGCCCTAATGATAAAGCCTTCCACAGGTATAAAAAACGGATTATAATCATTATAATTGTATAATTATTAAAATCATAACTGTAACAAAATTCTTGAATCTGATTGGTTATCACCAGCTATAATTGGAGCCTTAACCCATTGACTCCCGTGCCGGCCAAAACCGGCCGCACAAGACTCCCATGCTTTAAAACATTGCAACTTTCTCAATCGCACGAATACTGCCTTAACTGTCAGTTGTGAGCATGAAATGAAATGTCCTTTAAATTTGGATATCCAATAAACACAAGAAACGTAGCGATTTTTACCAAATATGGCCTTTTGAGTTTGGACAAGAACGAAAATGACCGTTTTTAACGTCTAAGAGAAATGACAAAAATGCCCCTTTTTGCTTGTATGTTTTTTAAAGAAATCATCGTCAAAAAACCAAACTTCAACCATCATAACAAAATTCAGTCCTTGTTCTAGCTTAGAAATGACTTTTTTTGTCCATATTCTTCTTCCCAGTGTAGATACAGCCTTTTGTTCCAGTGCATTCGGGCCTTTCCCGCCATTTTCAACATCTCAACTGCATTGCATGCTGGGAAACAATGAGAATTTTTGACAGCGCCCGTTCCTTTCCCCAATTCTTTCACATATAAACTCAGCCAGTCTACAGCCACTCTGACCTACCGCCAAAAATTTGTGCTCATGGTGATCTTCAGTGCTCACAAATTCCAAAATATGTGGCAGTAGGTCGAGAAATTCATCAATAGTTGAGTCCCAAAGGTACTAAGTGTCTGACTGGCCAAATTCCCAGTTCGTCGAGTAACAAGCCAAATTCGACAACAAAGTACATCACCTTGCTCAGCTCTTTGAGAAAGTGGACTCTTAGCTACCGTCAGGCTCATCAGGCAGCCACTACAGATGAAAAATGGCTGTAAACTTAGCAAAAATCGTAAGCAAACCCAACTTGGGTCGTTCTTATAGCTCCACGGATGAAAAATTGCTACTTCATAAAGACGTTTTCAGAAACCTTGAGCCTCCAGTGCCTTAGGACTGCACCACTTTCCATTGTAGTTTCAAATAAAGAGTCACAAAATGCTACGGATCATTTGCAGGTGGAAAATCACTCCAAAAAACGGCTGGGCATCAATGTGTCAACTGGACAGAGTACATGTCCTGCCTAAGTAATTGGACAGTACACACCATCACACACACTATAATAACACAGTTGCATGGGTCATTTGCTAGATTTATGAATTATGGAATATCTTGCTCTGTTTTGTTAAGGACATTCACGCCCATTGCTACTGTGCATTTTTTCACACATGTCACGCACTGACTTTTTTGTTTTGTAAAAGCCCATGAAACATCAACAAAGCATGCCCCCTTAAGGCACAAACATTTTCCACAAGAATGGAACACAAAAGAGTGTGGCATCAAAAAATAGCTGTGGATCCAGGTCTTCTCAGAAATGTTTTTGCTGAAGTTAACCAATCATTCCAAAGGGATTACATAAGAAATTAGTTTTGTTTTGCAAAGGATGGCAAAAAAATGTACAAAACTGTAAAATGCACGTGCAGAGTATTGTTTTGGCTCATTAATCCCATTGTTTTGTGGTATTCTCATTGCCATCATCGTCATCGTTGCTTAAGCTCCCTATTACCATCTTGAGACAACAAGTCAGTTTCATTCTGTGGAAGACTGAAACTAGTGTTGGCCTTGAGACTGATTGGGACTGGCACCAAAAAAGCTTACAGTGGCATCCAAAATGGCAGACAAACAGAACAGAAGTATAAAATATTAATAGCAGAAAAAACAAAAAATCCCAGGCTTGGAGCCACGATCAGGACCTTACACTCCTGGCTAAAGTGGAAGTTCATTTAAATGACACTTATCAAAAGGAAAATGTTTATGTAAAGGACATTATATGGCGTGAGGTGGTGTTCAATGATTTCGATGAGCACCAGGTGCAAAGGCGCTGGAGCAGTTTGACTGCAAAAGTTAAAAAGTTAAAGATCCTGGACGATGCAAAAACAAAAGTTTCTGATCAAAAAGCAAACAGAAAGAGGAAAAGAGATTGCCTTTTATGCTCTCGTGCGACTGAAGTTTTCTTTCTTTCTAATATGTATCAATTTCCAGGGTCTATTTCACCTCAGAAAAAGACATCAGCTGAAAAAGTTTATTTAGTTATTCAGTTACGTTGAATTGAGTACGTTTACCTGATCTAAATTTCACTAATGTAGCTTTTTTCATTGCTGACAGTGCAGTCAGCTAAGATCGTCTTAAAATAACGCAAGCTTCTAAAAATGCACCTTATCTCAAAAATGAGCACAGTGACCCCCCATTTTTTTTTTTTTTTTGCCTTTTTGGCAAAAGTAAATCATTACCTTTCTACATGGCAAGTTTAAAAAAAATCTATATGTGAGAACATTTTGGGCACAAACATCCTTTATACAAAAGTTTATCTCAAATTCTGTTAAACATGTAGATACGATTAATCAGTAACAGGATAGCATGTCATCCCATTCGTTCTGTAATCATGCTTGTGATAAAACAAATCAGACTCCAACTACACCACAGTCCAATTTTGTTAATCACTCAGGTGATTATAGACCAAATTGATAAAAATATAACAACACAATAATGATGATGAAGATGATGAGATAAAATTAATGTCTGCTCACCTCGCCAGTCTGATCAAGCTGAGCGGCCAAAGGAACAATTTCCTCACGGCTAAACTTTCTGGCCATATCGCGAAGCTGCTGCAATTCTTCAGACAGTTCTAACCAATGAAGAACAAATTAAAGAACTTCAGTTTGTTGTTCCTTAAAAAGAGCATTATGCACTGCATGTGGCAAGGAATACTGCAATGCCAGATGCTTTTTGGGATATGTCTTCAACTTTAACACTTAAGAAACTTCACTGACTCCTCAGAAAGACCACATGGCAATAAAGGTTCTCAGAAAAAACCAAAATTACTTTTTAAAAGAGACCTGACCAGATGAAAGCATGGTTATTGCTTATAAGAAGTCCATAAATAAAAAAGAAATTGAATACTGTCCCATCTTCAGGAGGGCTGGACTACAGTTTATTGAGATTGCAGAGGACAAATTTCCATTCTTCATCTTGAAACCTCAAAAAGGAGACATCAATAAAGTTAAATCTACAAATATTTTATTAGTAAACATGATAATAAGTTTTAATTACCAAAATTAAGACCAGAATCGAATGAGGATGATTCTAGCTTGATAGCCTCTGTACTGAACTTGGACTTCTGAAAGTACAGTCATGCACACAGTAAATTCAATGTTTTGATGACACAATGCTCACACATGTTAATGAAAAATTCACCCACAGAAAAACCTATCGGAGCAGAGTAGAGAACCAACAAACTCAACCCACATACGACGCCAAGTTCGGGAATCGAGCCGGGAACACATTGGTGGAAGGCAAGCACTCTCACCACTGCACCAACCCTGCTTCCCTACTCCCCTCCCCCTCCCATTTGTTTTTCTAAAACATGAGTATCCTAAAAACAATCACTCTATGAATTCTACTAATAAATATAGCCTTTGTCACATACAGTGTAAGTAAAATCATCCTGCAATGAGATCATAATAATGAGTACATCATTGTACATCCTAGGCCATAACCATCCTTTTTGTTCTTTTGAATGGGATTTGTGTTATGATAGCTCACTGAATTAAGTTAAAAATAAAAGCACATGTATTATTACTCCACATTATATTAAAAGCTAAAACGGATAAACATTTAATCATATTTACAAGACTGATTAACTGCCCCCTTGTAGGCATATCAAATTTGAAAAACCGTAAAAGACCTATAGCAAGCTTCAGGGGTACATTTGTGTAACATAAGTTCTCACAAAAATTTCTCAGAAGCACATGTAATTGACTAAAATTGGCTCTAATTAACAAACCTGTTCACAAAAATACATTTTTTTAACTTTTAAGGATTTCTCCTGCAAAATCAATGATTAACCATAATCCTTAGCGGTCTTACACTTTTCAGTAAAATATATCAGAATTATATAAAAAAAAACACATTCCAAATTGCAAAACTTGTAAACAGAACAGGTATTTTGTACCTAATAAGAGTTGTCTGGTGTGATTTGATCCTTTTCAGATCCTTTCCTTTCCAGATTTAGAACCTTTCCAGTTCTCAATGATAAAAAGATTTTAGTAGGGCAACGTCAACCGGTTAAAACTGGTTTCAAGGCTTCCTAAACAATAACAAGGCCTGGTTACCTTAGTAAATGCCATCACATACACCGAATGACATGAAATGGCGGCCAAAAGGCAGAGAGAATTTTCAATGGCGCGTGAACCACCCCAATGCCACTACACTGACAAATGACTTGGGGATCAAAATTTTCGGTCATATTTCCACGGTAATGTAACATACAAAGTCAAGTTTTTAGCAGAACGTTAGTCGTGAAATGAGCATTGGATGTTGAGAAGATGGCGCTGATCAAAGGTCCAAGATGCAAGTTTCAAGGGAATTTCTATGGTGGTGATGCTGTTATTTTGCTCAACAAAGATGGCTGCCATTTCGCTTGGGGATTGCGATTTCGGTGTATATTTTCAATGCAATTCAACGGATCAAGCTACAAATCGGAGGAAAACGAATTTGTTGCATGAGCATTTATATCCTTGAATGTTGTGTGTACAAGTTAAACAGAACGTTGACACTGTTAGGATTTGTATTTTGTCTTGGAGAGCCAAAGGGAAGCATGATGGATCGACTGGCTTGACATTTAGGAGGATTAGCTATAAGGAGTGCATAATTTTCCAAATATCACTTGTATCCTCAGAGTTAGTTAACTTTATTTATTTCTTACAACTGCTGGTGTTTTAAATTAAATGCGGACAAGAATAATCTGTTGTTGTTTTTTTTAATTTTCACTTGCGCACTGTTACGCGTGATGCACCATTTTCTCACATTTTTATATTTTTGGAGAAAAAATTGTTTAAAACATATTGTTTGGACCCAAGCTTATTTTAGCTCACTGTTTTCCTTAGTTCAAATGCAAGGTTTGGAGAAGGTTTCATAGTCACAGGTTTTTTTGATGCGAAGATATTCAACCAAATGTAATCGCCTCTTGTCACTAAAGCGATTTGTACACCTGAAGCGTGCTACAGGTCAAAAGTATAAGTGTCTTCCCCTTGTATAATGTATTAACAATGTCATAATATTACCATCTGTATACAATCAAACACTGACAAGCCACAAATTATCAAAAACTTACCAGAGCAGTGATTCCAGCAGGAAGAATACTCTTCTAAAATAGAAAATATTTTAATTTTTAGGGCTCATCAGTAAATTACAAACCATACCTTGTTCAGAGATACCTTCATGTGTACTTTTAATCTGGACCTACAGCTGCAACTATTATGTCAAGCAATGACTGACATCAATGAGTAATGAATGTGTAATCAATCCACAAGTCATATTGATCAATGGGTTATCAATCACAAATGGATGAAAAAATTTTTTGTGCCTATCAATTACTCATTGATGTCACTGATTTAATTTGTTGATGCTACTGTGTGCTGATACACAAAAGGCCCACTTAATTTATTTAATGAGCAATGTTGACAGTACATCTTGTGACAATCACGTTTCTATATGCCCTGAGTTACAATAGCAATCAAAGCTGCACAGACTGCTCCTAGATCATGTTTACGTACTGCCTAATCGAATACTGTAAACTCAACTGACATATTTGTTTTCCATTATGTAATATGCCAATGAGTACCTTGCTATGTTACAAGGGGCCACGTAATTTAAATCACAACTACAATGACAGTGTGTAAAAACAAAAACTGGAAACTGAAATCACGACATCGTATCCAGAGGTAGTCAGGGAATATTGGCCTGTGTGTCACGTTTTGATCAACGTATCAACAATTTACATTTACCATGCAATGCACGGTGAGCAGTGGCAGAGTGTGACAAGCAGATACACGTTGAACACCAACCATTAAATTTTCCAGTCATGTAACTGCATTCGATGCCAGGAGAATGCAAGAAGCCTGGGCACAAGCATTTAGCAGAAAGAATCTTGATTGTCAGGTTGGTTCAGGTACCAGAAATATGTCATAGACTCCATGGGCAAGGTGTGTGCGCACCTAAAAGCACCAGAATGCGCACACATGTTTTTTCTTCCACATGCAGTTCATCTGCACTGTCAGCTCCTTGTCAGGTCTGCCCTACTCAATCCTTTTTGGAAGTAAATGCTATGTTTTATCACAATTTCGTAGCTTGATCAAGAACTTATTATCATTATCATTGTTTCCTTCATCACTTGCCTTTGACTGCAAAAGTCACGAAATATTGTAATAATCATTTTTGAAGAGACACGACAAGTTGTTTACTTCTTATGCAAATTTTCTGTTAAACGGCAGCTCATTGCAAAGGATAGAAACGAAAGAAACAATTCAAAACAGACGACATTTCATGCGAGTCAATGTTGTCCAGAGTCCATCGTGGCAACGGAATGTATAAGACTTGCCAAACTGACCACGAATCTCGTTCGCTTGCCCACACCACACACCACAGGCAACGCGTGTAAATAAAACCCAAGACTGCTAGATTTTTCTCGGTTCACGTTTCAAAATAATTGACACGTATAATAAATGCTTTCCAGGCTTCTCCAAAAGCAGCAATAAAGCCTCTATTTTGTAGTTAACATTTTATATCAGCTTACATCTACTGTTTATCTCAACCCCGACATTCGAACGCACTTCCGATCTTTGATTGCTTCTAGTTTGCAAATTAAAAGGTAGGTCTTCCTTTAGCAATCCTCACTGATCGACCTCCGAGACAGAACACAACAATGCAATCGTGAAAGTCTTGCATAAGCCAACTTCCGAAACGTTCGCGCAACGTCTCTGGTGACCCACTGCATGTGGACCAAAAGTTTTTGCTGTTGCTTTTGTTTATGGATACAAACGTTTGACAAAATAAACATTACATAACCTTACCAACTTCCTCTCCTCGCATATAGCTTTCATGTAGCTAGTCGAGGCGGGCAGAGGCAAAAAACATAAGCTTAAGGTAATTCAATCAAAGAAATAATGATCGCGATAGCTTAGTTATTGGGCTTATAATCGTACCTGAAGGCTGAGAGAACCACTTCGCCGCAAGAAACTCAAAAAGGCCATTATTCTTGTGGTTAAAAACGCCAAAATTTGGCAAGGAGCAAAGTTCAGTCAACTGCGAAAGCGTCCACGAAGAATATTCCACGAAACGGACCACGAAACGGAAAACAAACTATTCACCGCTGACCACTGTTTTAATCTCTCGTCCCAGTCTTCTTCACTCAGCACTCAAGAAAGGGAAAATGGCGGCTGAGATAAGGACAGATGGCAAGGAGAAGGAGGGAAATCTGTCTTCTGGAGAAAATCAAAGTGCATTGGCTGATGGCCTAATGCAGATATTTAAACCTGCAGTTGAAGAACTCGATGAGAAAGTTGAAAGCTTGAGGTATCGTTATAAATATAATTATAATGATTATGTTGTGATGTTTTTTAAGTGTAAGGGGCCATAATTTGCTGCGTGATCATTATATCGAGTGCTCATTTTCAAGTTTTCTCCTGAAAGGTCCTCAAAAGTTCCTGTTTCCTGCACGCTATATAATAGGTTAGGATCGGTGATAAGAGAGAGAAGCAATTGTCTGACTTGTGTCCTGCATTATTTGATTTGCATTACCACTTGCTCTCATTGTGATTGTTCAATTCATACTGTTACCTTAATTTTCCTACATTGCACTTGGGACACCTTTTGTTTGTTAAAACACGTCCTTTGACCAAAGTCAAATTCCCTGCATTATGCCAGTCTACCACACTAGAGAAGAATTATGAATGACAACTGCTTGAAAATAAAAGGGTCTGGAACATACATGTCATGTTAAGTTTGATAATTGAGGTTGTTTGCAATCATTTTGCAGGCAGAGCCAAGTTAAACTCAGAGAACAAATTGACAAACTTGCTCAAGGTAACATTGCTTCCAGTTCAGTGACGTTTACTTTTTTTTCTGATCACTTACACTAATCTCCTCCACTGATGGATTCCCCTCCCACTTCTGCCTGGCCATAACTGTGACAAAATGTACTGAGGCCAGTGGTTTTTGGTTTTTGGTCTGGTCTGGGGTTTTAATACTTCAGTCTTCTACTTAGCAGCCAAATATATGACCACTTTGTCCAAGTTGTTTGGTTTGGCTATACTTATCACTAAAGGGCAAAATCACTGAACGCTGATTGGCTGAGACAGAGGGCATTGTTTCTTAATCAAGGGCATTTTTAGTAATCAAGAGGGCCGATTACTATGTTATTTGTAAATCAGTTCAAGCAAACTTCGCAATGGTCAACGTGATTCATTTGAAACGAAATTTGTTTTTTTGGTCAAGACTTTGGTTAAATTTCATTGAATGGATTGGTTGGTTAGATTTGGTTGAAATTTGAATTCATATTAAGCGGTCTTCCAATGAGAAATGAATAAACCACATGCATGATTCCCTAATATATTTTGTCCTTTTAGTGATAAACAAGTAATCACATGTTTTCTCGTAAAATTAAGGATTAATCATCACTTGTGTTATCAGAAGTTGCTGAAATTGCCCTCATTCACAACTTGCACAATCCCATAATGCAATCTGTTTTGGGGGGTTCTTTACATAAAAACAATACAAGTTATTTACTCTTGGGACTGTATCATGCTTCAGTGAACAGGATACCCATTGTTTTAATGCAAATAACCCCCCAAGATGAACAGTATTTTGGGATTTGTGCAAGTAGTGTATTGCTGTATGACTCAGGCAATTTTGGTAACTTCTGAAAATGTGCGTGATGATTAATCCTTAATTTTACTCAGCCACATGCGATTACCTTTACTAATTAGCGCTCAGATTGGAACGATGTCCACACAGCCCCATACATTAATATTATTATGCATGCATCACTGTCATACCAACCCTCTTCCAAAAGCAAATAGAGTTTGATTCACAAAATGCATGTATATATTAATGTATGGGGCTGTGCGGAAATTTTGCCCTCAGATTTGTTTCCTTTCCCAATTCTCGTAACATTCCAAAGGCTGTAATTTTTACCTTCACCACTTAACAGAAATACTTGATGTAAATCTACATGTACTACCAGTCTTTGTTTCTAAACATCTACTGTGGTATTTCTTTTATTCTTTTAGATTTGCACAGATTGTCAGAGCTTCAAGAACTTCCTGTTGACCTTGAACCATATGTAAAGAAATTGATGAATTCAAGACGACGAGTAATGCTAGTGAACAACATATTGCAGAATGCTCAGGTACTGTGGGCAGCATTGATCTATACCAAGTTCGTTTAGTATTATCGATCATAATAATTTTATTGATTGATTGATCAACCTGTCAATCGACTGATTGATTGAAATTGAATTTACCTTGAGGCCTGACGTGACCTGAATGGATTTTAAATTTGATTTCTTTATTCAATGATTACTTATGTTACTGTATACATAAGCCAATCAAGGACTTTGTTTTATGAAACACTAAACCCTAAAGTGAATTTAGTAAAAACATCGAAAGGTTGCTATTCTTGTTTGCTGTGTTAATCTTGCTTTATGTAATGTTGCCACTCAACTATATCAAGTCCTTAGAGGAGGAAAATCTTTAAGAAACAATGTTATTAATAATGATAATAGTAATTAATCTTAATTATTAGTAATAATTATTATTGTTATTTTCTTAGGAGAGACTAGGAAGACTACACCAGAGTGTGACAAGAGAAACAGCTAAAAGAAAAGCTTTACTGGAACCCTCAGAATTCTAACGTGAAGATCTGTGTGAAAAATCGGGTTTAAATGAATACAAATTACAATGTACATGCAGAACAATGGTTGTAAAAACTGAATTTTGACACTAACAATAACATTTAAATTTCATAGAGGCCTATGGGCATTATAGCAATGGAGTCAGTGGTTTGTACATGTTAAACAACATCATTTATTTTGAAATAAGTGAAATCATCACATCTGAAAAAGTGTTCTATTATTGTGCAAAGGGTTCACAAGCATGACTTGGCATGTTACTGCCAAACAAGGGAGTGATCTCGCCTGTTCCCTGGTGCCTCCACCCCTCCCCCCCCCCCCTCCCTAAGTTGTGTGACTTGTAGAATATCCAGAGGGGGATGGGAAAATTATATCACAGGGCACCTCCTCATGACAACAATATTTGGCGACTGCCAGGAAAATACCGTACATTATTATATCTCTCAGTACACACCCTGTGATTGGTCAATTTTTTGCGGGCCGTATTCTACTGTACGGTTCGCTAAGTTTGAAAGCTTTATTTCCTGTGTACCCGATTAACCTCAGATATAACAAATATCTTTATGCTAACCTCGTTTCCTTGGTCCGTGCTGTAAGTCACGGATCCTTGTTATTTCCCGTTGAATTATGGCCAGCGCCGGCTTCGTGCTGTAAGTTTTTTATTATTATTATTATTATTATTATTATTATTATTATTACAATTCGAGCTGTAAGTTACGGACCGAGTTCTTTCCCGTTCATTTCGCGCTTGGGCCATAATTCAACGGGAAATAACTAGAAACTCCTGTTATTCATATTTTTCATTCAAATGATAAATCAACCTAAAATCTCGATTTTGATAAGTATTAAATACAATGCAACTGAATACAAAAGAATGGAATCAAACTGAGTTTTTACTGTTACTTTACACGCTTGTCTGTTAATGAACTAAGGAGATGTTTGAAATGAACTAAACCAGTTGATCATCGTAAACGTGAAATAAAAGAACAAAAACATTATCTGAGTTCCATTTTAAACCAAGCAAGCTACAATCCTCGACAATTTTTGTTGGGAAAGTTTGATTATCAACTCTGATTTCCCTTTCACTTCCCTCCCTCAGTTCAATGTTGGAGATGTTTGGCGGATAAAAAGCGCGAGATCAAACTTGAAAAAAGAGGGAGCGGAAAAGTGTCAAGAGATTGGTCCAGGACTGTTGTTCACCCAGATAAAATAATTAAAATTTTAGGTGTTAGCGGAGCGACTTCAGTGGCTCAGTAGGATAGACGGGGTCATAGTTTGTTGTTCTGACGTTCGGACCTTGTCATTGGTTCGAATCCTGGCTACAGCTAGCATTTTTTCGCACTGCAAAGTTGAGTTTCAGTTTTGGAACGCTGAAAATTTTCTTAGAAAAGTCGTTAGTGCACTTAGACAGGGAATTGTTACCGAAAATCGTACCAGTCTTTGGCAACAGGCGCGCGCTACGAAAACGAAAATTGCGCACAATTTTTTTTGTGTCATTTTGTCTCTGGATTGTTTTTAGAGCTTTCCGTTCATTTAAGCGGAATGTTCAGTTCAGTTCAGTGGTATGTTACAAGCTAAATAAAAAAACGTACATTGAACGACTAATTACTTTTAACACTGAAGTGTAACGTGTATATATATATAAGGCCTCTAATTTGACACTTCAGTCAAAGTCGTTAATGGTCTTACACTACATCAGAAAATTTGGCAAATAAAATATTGCGATATTCAGCCAGTAATAAATATTGTAGGTCGCGAATACAAACGAAAATAATTTAAGTGAAAACTCGTCCACACCAACTATGAAGGGTTCGCGTTAAACAAATTCCCAGATGCCATATAATCTTTTTACCCTATTACTCGGCGGAGACGGAGTTATCGAAATATGCAGGGAAACATTTGTGTTTGCCGGCTTGTGGTGCTTTCTCTTTCACACTTTTGGTTTTTTAATATCACTTCTCTGTTGTTGGCGAGTTCGCGAAGTCCTTTCTCATCTAGTTTGACTTTTCAATGTCTGTGCCTGATGCTGGTGTTGTATTGAGTTGCTCCACCACGCCAGTAAACTGAAATGATAAAGAATGTGATTTTTCACTCTTACTTACAAAGTCGTTGCACGAGGTAAATTAGTCATCGCTGACGGATGAAAGAGCAGCTTGATATTTTGGAGATTTAAATTGATTTACAGCGGCGTTTTTAATTTAGTTGATGTTAGTTAAAGATTTGTCAGTCATGAACAGAAGGGTTCTGCACGTAAGTGGAAAATAGGATTTGACTGATTTTAAAACAGAAAATTACTGCGTTGAAGACTGCTAACAGTCAGTGTTAGGTTGTGTTAAATGTTTGAATATTAGACAAAGTAAACCGCCAAAACTAGAAGCTATATTATTGTTAGAAACTGTATTATTGTAGACCCGCCCACCGCGATTAGCCTTTGCCATTTGTGGGCGGAGACAGACTATAACGTTTTGTATATTAAACGTTTTTTTGAAAATTAACCGCTTTCAAGCTTTAATAATAATAATAAATAATAATAATTTAATAAGTATTTAACAAGTTTCAATACTTTACAATTCTTTTGCAATTCTAAATTATTTTACAATTCTCAAATCAAACTAAATCAAATGAAATGTTGGTTTTTGGAGAGAGGGGAAAACCGGAGTACCCGGAGAAAAACCTCTCGGAGCAGAGTAGAGAACCAACAAACTCAGCCCACTTATGACGCCGAGCCCGAGAATCGAACCCGGGACACATTGGTGGAAGGCGAGCGCTCTCACCACTGCGCCAACCCTGCTCCCCAACTCTGCTTTACCTTAGCTAAGTTGATTTTCATTCCTGGCGATATCAGATACATGATCAGCTATGAAATATAATGCAGACCATTAAAAAAGGTTCCTTCAACGGGCAAAGCTAAGGCCGGAGTGCAATCCGTTCGAGTCCGAAATAAATTAGAAACGTAACATCCTACGCGCGACGAGAATTCTGTAACTTACTGTGGCAGGCTCTTATTTCGAAATATCAGACACAAGTATATTGCTCTTTTCCAATTTTTGGCGTCATTTTTCTCGTAATCGATTCACCTAAAATGAAACAAAAAGGTGGTGGCATCAATGAAGAAAAGACGTAAGAGTTTCGAAAATAAGCAGGAGAAGATTTGCGCTGAAAAGTCTTTCGAGTTCTTCAGTGGAACATGTAGACTCTTTTACAAAATTTAAGCACTAAATTGCGAAATTTGTTTACGCCTCCCTTGGCATCAAAAACTGTACAACAACACAAATAAACACGTCCTATAAATATTATTTTAATTAATTAAACAAGCAAACTCTCTATGAATGACAACTGCTTGAAAATAAAAGGGTCTGGAACATACATGTCATGTTAAGTTTGATAATTGAGGTTGTTTGCAATCATTTTGCAGGCAGAGCCAAGTTAAACTCAGAGAACAAATTGACAAACTTGCTCAAGGTAACATTGCTTCCAGTTCAGTGACGTTTACTTTTTTTTCTGATCACTTACACTAATCTCCTCCACTGATGGATTCCCCTCCCACTTCTGCCTGGCCATAACTGTGACAAAATGTACTGAGGCCAGTGGTTTTTGGTTTTTGGTCTGGTCTGGGGTTTTAATACTTCAGTCTTCTACTTAGCAGCCAAATATATGACCACTTTGTCCAAGTTGTTTGGTTTGGCTATACTTATCACTAAAGGGCAAAATCACTGAACGCTGATTGGCTGAGACAGAGGGCATTGTTTCTTAATCAAGGGCATTTTTAGTAATCAAGAGGGCCGATTACTATGTTATTTGTAAATCAGTTCAAGCAAACTTCGCAATGGTCAACGTGATTCATTTGAAACGAAATTTGTTTTTTTGGTCAAGACTTTGGTTAAATTTCATTGAATGGATTGGTTGGTTAGATTTGGTTGAAATTTGAATTCATATTAAGCGGTCTTCCAATGAGAAATGAATAAACCACATGCATGATTCCCTAATATATTTTGTCCTTTTAGTGATAAACAAGTAATCACATGTTTTCTCGTAAAATTAAGGATTAATCATCACTTGTGTTATCAGAAGTTGCTGAAATTGCCCTCATTCACAACTTGCACAATCCCATAATGCAATCTGTTTTGGGGGGTTCTTTACATAAAAACAATACAAGTTATTTACTCTTGGGACTGTATCATGCTTCAGTGAACAGGATACCCATTGTTTTAATGCAAATAACCCCCCAAGATGAACAGTATTTTGGGATTTGTGCAAGTAGTGTATTGCTGTATGACTCAGGCAATTTTGGTAACTTCTGAAAATGTGCGTGATGATTAATCCTTAATTTTACTCAGCCACATGCGATTACCTTTACTAATTAGCGCTCAGATTGGAACGATGTCCACACAGCCCCATACATTAATATTATTATGCATGCATCACTGTCATACCAACCCTCTTCCAAAAGCAAATAGAGTTTGATTCACAAAATGCATGTATATATTAATGTATGGGGCTGTGCGGAAATTTTGCCCTCAGATTTGTTTCCTTTCCCAATTCTCGTAACATTCCAAAGGCTGTAATTTTTACCTTCACCACTTAACAGAAATACTTGATGTAAATCTACATGTACTACCAGTCTTTGTTTCTAAACATCTACTGTGGTATTTCTTTTATTCTTTTAGATTTGCACAGATTGTCAGAGCTTCAAGAACTTCCTGTTGACCTTGAACCATATGTAAAGAAATTGATGAATTCAAGACGACGAGTAATGCTAGTGAACAACATATTGCAGAATGCTCAGGTACTGTGGGCAGCATTGATCTATACCAAGTTCGTTTAGTATTATCGATCATAATAATTTTATTGATTGATTGATCAACCTGTCAATCGACTGATTGATTGAAATTGAATTTACCTTGAGGCCTGACGTGACCTGAATGGATTTTAAATTTGATTTCTTTATTCAATGATTACTTATGTTACTGTATACATAAGCCAATCAAGGACTTTGTTTTATGAAACACTAAACCCTAAAGTGAATTTAGTAAAAACATCGAAAGGTTGCTATTCTTGTTTGCTGTGTTAATCTTGCTTTATGTAATGTTGCCACTCAACTATATCAAGTCCTTAGAGGAGGAAAATCTTTAAGAAACAATGTTATTAATAATGATAATAGTAATTAATCTTAATTATTAGTAATAATTATTATTGTTATTTTCTTAGGAGAGACTAGGAAGACTACACCAGAGTGTGACAAGAGAAACAGCTAAAAGAAAAGCTTTACTGGAACCCTCAGAATTCTAACGTGAAGATCTGTGTGAAAAATCGGGTTTAAATGAATACAAATTACAATGTACATGCAGAACAATGGTTGTAAAAACTGAATTTTGACACTAACAATAACATTTAAATTTCATAGAGGCCTATGGGCATTATAGCAATGGAGTCAGTGGTTTGTACATGTTAAACAACATCATTTATTTTGAAATAAGTGAAATCATCACATCTGAAAAAGTGTTCTATTATTGTGCAAAGGGTTCACAAGCATGACTTGGCATGTTACTGCCAAACAAGGGAGTGATCTCGCCTGTTCCCTGGTGCCTCCACCCCTCCCCCCCCCCCCTCCCTAAGTTGTGTGACTTGTAGAATATCCAGAGGGGGATGGGAAAATTATATCACAGGGCACCTCCTCATGACAACAATATTTGGCGACTGCCAGGAAAATACCGTACATTATTATATCTCTCAGTACACACCCTGTGATTGATCAATTTTTTGCGGGCCGTATTCTACTGTACGGTTCGCTAAGTTTGAAAGCTTTATTTCCTGTGTACCCGATTAACCTCAGATATAACAAATATCTTTATGCTAACCTCGTTTCCTTGGTCCGTGCTGTAAGTCACGGATCCTTGTTATTTCCCGTTGAATTATGGCCAGCGCCGGCTTCGTGCTGTAAGTTTTTTATTATTATTATTATTATTATTATTATTATTATTATTATTATTATTATTACAATTCGAGCTGTAAGTTACGGACCGAGTTCTTTCCCGTTCATTTCGCGCTTGGGCCATAATTCAACGGGAAATAACTAGAAACTCCTGTTATTCATATTTTTCATTCAAATGATAAATCAACCTAAAATCTCGATTTTGATAAGTATTAAATACAATGCAACTGAATACAAAAGAATGGAATCAAACTGAGTTTTTACTGTTACTTTACACGCTTGTCTGTTAATGAACTAAGGAGATGTTTGAAATGAACTAAACCAGTTGATCATCGTAAACGTGAAATAAAAGAACAAAAACATTATCTGAGTTCCATTTTAAACCAAGCAAGCTACAATCCTCGACAATTTTTGTTGGGAAAGTTTGATTATCAACTCTGATTTCCCTTTCACTTCCCTCCCTCAGTTCAATGTTGGAGATGTTTGGCGGATAAAAAGCGCGAGATCAAACTTGAAAAAAGAGGGAGCGGAAAAGTGTCAAGAGATTGGTCCAGGACTGTTGTTCACCCAGATAAAATAATTAAAATTTTAGGTGTTAGCGGAGCGACTTCAGTGGCTCAGTAGGATAGACGGGGTCATAGTTTGTTGTTCTGACGTTCGGACCTTGTCATTGGTTCGAATCCTGGCTACAGCTAGCATTTTTTCGCACTGCAAAGTTGAGTTTCAGTTTTGGAACGCTGAAAATTTTCTTAGAAAAGTCGTTAGTGCACTTAGACAGGGAATTGTTACCGAAAATCGTACCAGTCTTTGGCAACAGGCGCGCGCTACGAAAACGAAAATTGCGCACAATTTTTTTTGTGTCATTTTGTCTCTGGATTGTTTTTAGAGCTTTCCGTTCATTTAAGCGGAATGTTCAGTTCAGTTCAGTGGTATGTTACAAGCTAAATAAAAAAACGTACATTGAACGACTAATTACTTTTAACACTGAAGTGTAACGTGTATATATATATAAGGCCTCTAATTTGACACTTCAGTCAAAGTCGTTAATGGTCTTACACTACATCAGAAAATTTGGCAAATAAAATATTGCGATATTCAGCCAGTAATAAATATTGTAGGTCGCGAATACAAACGAAAATAATTTAAGTGAAAACTCGTCCACACCAACTATGAAGGGTTCGCGTTAAACAAATTCCCAGATGCCATATAATCTTTTTACCCTATTACTCGGCGGAGACGGAGTTATCGAAATATGCAGGGAAACATTTGTGTTTGCCGGCTTGTGGTGCTTTCTCTTTCACACTTTTGGTTTTTTAATATCACTTCTCTGTTGTTGGCGAGTTCGCGAAGTCCTTTCTCATCTAGTTTGACTTTTCAATGTCTGTGCCTGATGCTGGTGTTGTATTGAGTTGCTCCACCACGCCAGTAAACTGAAATGATAAAGAATGTGATTTTTCACTCTTACTTACAAAGTCGTTGCACGAGGTAAATTAGTCATCGCTGACGGATGAAAGAGCAGCTTGATATTTTGGAGATTTAAATTGATTTACAGCGGCGTTTTTAATTTAGTTGATGTTAGTTAAAGATTTGTCAGTCATGAACAGAAGGGTTCTGCACGTAAGTGGAAAATAGGATTTGACTGATTTTAAAACAGAAAATTACTGCGTTGAAGACTGCTAACAGTCAGTGTTAGGTTGTGTTAAATGTTTGAATATTAGACAAAGTAAACCGCCAAAACTAGAAGCTATATTATTGTTAGAAACTGTATTATTGTAGACCCGCCCACCGCGATTAGCCTTTGCCATTTGTGGGCGGAGACAGACTATAACGTTTTGTATATTAAACGTTTTTTTGAAAATTAACCGCTTTCAAGCTTTAATAATAATAATAAATAATAATAATTTAATAAGTATTTAACAAGTTTCAATACTTTACAATTCTTTTGCAATTCTAAATTATTTTACAATTCTCAAATCAAACTAAATCAAATGAAATGTTGGTTTTTGGAGAGAGGGGAAAACCGGAGTACCCGGAGAAAAACCTCTCGGAGCAGAGTAGAGAACCAACAAACTCAGCCCACTTATGACGCCGAGCCCGAGAATCGAACCCGGGACACATTGGTGGAAGGCGAGCGCTCTCACCACTGCGCCAACCCTGCTCCCCAACTCTGCTTTACCTTAGCTAAGTTGATTTTCATTCCTGGCGATATCAGATACATGATCAGCTATGAAATATAATGCAGACCATTAAAAAAGGTTCCTTCAACGGGCAAAGCTAAGGCCGGAGTGCAATCCGTTCGAGTCCGAAATAAATTAGAAACGTAACATCCTACGCGCGACGAGAATTCTGTAACTTACTGTGGCAGGCTCTTATTTCGAAATATCAGACACAAGTATATTGCTCTTTTCCAATTTTTGGCGTCATTTTTCTCGTAATCGATTCACCTAAAATGAAACAAAAAGGTGGTGGCATCAATGAAGAAAAGACGTAAGAGTTTCGAAAATAAGCAGGAGAAGATTTGCGCTGAAAAGTCTTTCGAGTTCTTCAGTGGAACATGTAGACTCTTTTACAAAATTTAAGCACTAAATTGCGAAATTTGTTTACGCCTCCCTTGGCATCAAAAACTGTACAACAACACAAATAAACACGTCCTATAAATATTATTTTAATTAATTAAACAAGCAAACTCTCTGGTTTGTCAGCATGTCCGCAGTTAATACCTTTGGCATAGCATTGAATGGTAACTATGGTGAGAACTGACGTCACACCCAGACTCACTCGGGCAGGCGACTGGGCTCGAGGTAGTGGGAAAGTTAGCTTGGACAGTCAATTTATGAGCTGTATCCCGCGTAGAGAGAAATCACTTGAAAACTGTAAAGGCGCTGTAAGATAAATGAAGCTTTCACCGCGGACCAGCCTTTCGTTCAATCTGTAGTTCTATTTTAACAATTACCGGTAGATTATGAGTTCGAGATTTCTATCGCGTGATAGCTGATGAGGGCGCAGCCCGAATCAGCTATCGTGCATAGAAATGGAGAGCGAATAGTCTAATTGTTTTGGTATAAATCTACTAGTCGTTCAAAACTACACAAGTAAATTATCTCCCCGCGTCATTTCAAATTCATTTTCGAGTTTACATCAAAACTCCTTAAGTTAGAAGCATAAACCCTTACATAAGTGTAAACTCCACAACATAAAAAAGCTTAGTTACCAAGCATTTATCGCTTGCAGGTCTATATCTATTTACGAAAACTGAGTTCAGTTTTCCCATAAATACGTGAACGACGTCATAAGTTGAGTCGCCAGTATAAGAACACGCATTGTCTTAATTTATGACATTTTCAACAACTACAACAGACTCATTCACCTACAAACTATAAAGCCATGGTAAAAAGCAATGCTCAGCTAATTAAATATCCATTTTTGCGAGTATGCTATTAGTTACGCTTGGATAAAACAAGCAAACATGACTGATTGTCTCTTTTCGAGATTTTTGTTTGACCTTAAAATGGTTACTCCCTAACTGAACCATAGCAAGGAACGCACTGGCAAATAGCAATTTCATTGGTTCAGCCGAACAGACAAACTCACAGAGGTTTTGATTTACAAAGAAATACCACTGGACAATCGAACAATCTCTGTTTTGTATGAGGATGGTCTTTGGTGGTAACTGCTCTGATATTTTTTATCAGAATACACACGCCTGCCAAATGGAATCCAATTGTTTTATAACCTTGTTTTCTTTTTACCTTTTTTCACCTCATGACGTCATCCGAGCGTCTGCGCCCTAATCACAAACTCTAACCCAATCAAAACGCGAGGTTTTTACCGTCCATTGTATATAATTGTGAACAGTTGCGGGAGCCGATTTCAGGTCAAACAAAAGCGGCTCTAACGTACAGCCTCAACGAGCGTGAAATAGCTAATTAAAACAACTTGTACCGAGCAACTACAGAATGCAGGGCCAGAATGAAGGCGACATTATCTAGCGGCTCGTTTGGCTCGGCAGTGGATAAAAGGACGAGGAATTATTTGTATTACGTTAACTCTTGGGTTCATATGTTTAGCGGCTCGTTTGACTCCGTAGTGGATAAAAGGACGAGGGATAATTTAGATGCACGTTAAGAGCAGCCGAGCCAAACGAGCCGGCTCGTTTGGTGGATGGTTAAAAGTGGCCCTGTATTCTGTAGTTTAGCCGAACTTGTAAATTTTAAATTCCCTTAAGATAAATATATAATGAAAAAGCTGATGTATGATTATTTCAGGCTTTCTTCCTCGAGAGAATAAAAAGCAGTTGGCAAATAATCACAAGGCTTTGCGATGTTTTATCGCATTGGGAAAGTTCTTGTATGCCGGCGACTTTTATTCTTTCCTCGAAGGCGAAACATGGGCTTAGGTTCACTAAAACAAGTATACGCGCTTTTATCATTCTACTTAAACAAATCTTATTTCCCGTTTTTCTGTTTACTGTATACTCTTGTTCTTCTGCTGTTTTCTAAATTGCTAAAATCTCAGTTTTACCCTTTCATCTAGACCTCAAAACGTTACCCGTCTGTAAGTAAACAAAATCACTGGCTTACGTTATATGCAAAGGGGTGAAAAAGTAATCATATTTTCACACCAGGCGACTCTTCCGAGTATATTCCAAGGATGGCTCTCGGAAATCAATTCAAAGTTGACTTGGGGCTTTCAGTTAGATTCCTAAAGCAAATCTTGAATACTGCTTGACTCGTACATCTGTAAATCATTCCGCCGTGGTTAAGCTTTCGCGAGTGATGCATGAACTGTAATAGTTTTATACTGGTCTTCCATGATTCTCGGAAGTCGGTGTTTCGGGTAAAAGCGGCCTTATTACTTCGTCCTCCTCCTGCGCTCGCCTCATGTCACGCTTCAAGGACAATAAAGTTAACAAAAACAACACAGAACTGACTAAATACAAGCCAGGGAACAGGATGTAAAGCGCAACACGCAGACTGGTGATTTTCTTCAACGGCGGCACAAGTAACGGCACATTTCCGCCAATAATTGAGATAATGAAGAGATACCCAGCAATAGCGGGTGAACGGATTGTGTTGGGCACAAGTTCCACTACAACGGTTAAGGTCACACCCACCCACATCTCACCGATAATGTTGGATGGAATCAAGCTGATAAAGGCTGCTGGTGGTTTGAGGAATAGAGCGCCGGCGGCAAATGGAGCAGCGATTAACTGAAAACACAAAACAAGTAAAAATGTGAAACTGAATTCCTACAAAACGTTATTAGTATCTTATTTTCTTGATTAACTATTAGGTTGGTCAAACCTGTATTAAACGCTCAACCTCTATTAAGCCGTCAGTTGGCCATTTCCCAAGTGTGACCGCTTAATACGGGATTGACTACCTTATTAGTTATCTGCGCAAAAGAAACATCAGTTTAAAACTTTGTCGAGAAGGGGCCACCAGAAAAAGGGTAATTTCGGTACCTTACCTTGAAAGCTGATTTCGGATCGCCGAAGAATTCCTTATCTAATGATACCGAAACTAAAGCAGTCGTAAATTAGGGAAATCAGTGGCTACTATGGAAAAGGTTTAGAATGTTACGTATCAGTGTGGCTTGTGATTCACCTGTCTGCTGGACAATGTATTGATATTGTAAGGAGAAGTAACATGTCCATCACTTCTGAGAGTTGAAGGGTTAAAACCTTCTTTTTAAAAACTCATTACAATTATTCTTACCTGACTAAACACTAGTACCCAGACTCTTGCATAAAAACCTCGATTCTTGATCAGACGATCAGAGATGAAACCCCCAAGAACCACGCCCAGACTTCCTCCGACAAGTGGAATCCAACTCATGTACTCACCCACATTTGTGTTGGGGTAGTACTTGTTAAAGTAAGGCTGCGTGTTATAAGCCCACACATACCCTCCAGCATTTCTTATGGAGCCAGCAAGAAACAAGATGATAAGTGAAGGCCGTATGAATGTTCTACATAGCAGCTTGAACTTCTCTTTCATTAATTCTCGCTGGTTGTGAGTGACGACGCTCTGAAAAAATAAAGTTCCAGGTAACAGGTGATTGGGAAATTAGTGATATTGTACAAGTACCGTAAAAATGCTAACAGGAATTTGATTTGCAACTTTCCATCTCTTTTTTAATTTTTCCAATAATTAATTTTTTCCAATATTTGGAGATATTGATCTTTTTCAGCATAACAGTCAAGCATCCCTAAAGTTGCGACCACCTCTTCTTAACAACCACTTACCAAAATCACTATAATTGGAACTACTTTCATAGATGACTGTTTGAAACTTTCTATGTCCACAGGTGACCAATAAAATTTATTGGCCTGCTATATCTCTTCCTGGTGGAAACTGGCGGATGTGTCACTGTAACACATCAGCAATATAAACAACAACAACAACAACAACACTTAATTTGAACCCTGTATTTTTAACATTTTTTTTTACAATAAGAAACATAACAAGAATCAGAAGGTACTGGCTCCCTGAAATACATTGTAACTAAGAAGCTAAAAGTGCAATAAACATTTGGGGAATTTCACTGGATAGCTGCCAGTTTTAGCTGGGGTACAGTGTATATTCAGTCACATGACATTTAGACCAATTGCGCAGGAGAGAAAATATTTGATTGATTGTAACACAGGATATCTGACCGTATTTGGGCATTGTCACAATCTGCTGAATTGCAATGGTGATAGCCAATCAATTCTCTGGAACAGCAATATCCAAAAATCCAGTTTTCAATAAATAATAATAATAATAATAATAATAATAATAATGAGAAAGTTATATAGCACTTTACCCAAGCCTAAAAGTGCTTTACAACACTTTATGGGGGACTTTGCCAGACTGCTTTTTAGGCGCAAATTGCAGCCACACAGTTTACAATCTTATTAGAATGAATACCAGGATCAACACAGGTGCCCAGAACAGATTATATTAAAGTTACAGACCATAACACCGCGGACTGCGCCCCCTACTCTTTCCAAACAGTGTGTAGGTTCTTTAATGTCCCACACCAGTACTGTGAGATGGACCTCTGGTTTATCATTCTTATCCAAAAGACTAGAAAGTCTAACCATTAGCAGATTTGAACCTGTGACCTCCTGCACAGCAGTTTGGTGCTCTACCACCTGATGTAACCAGTCAGCTATTATAGTTCACATCACAGTGTAATGAAAATGCCATACCTTTATGTCTCCTTTCTCACTCCTTGCTGGTTCTTTAAGGGTAAAGAGCATGACGATTCCCAGGACAAAGCCAGGTATGGCAGCTATCCAAAACACCCATCGCCATCCTTTGCCATCAATGTTAGCTTGTGTTATGAAGTTACCAAATGCATATGCCATGCTGTAGCCGATGTAGATTCCCCAGTTGTACACACCAAGGGCTGATCCTCGCAATGTCTAAGGGAAAGAATCATCTTCACCTCAGTGATGCATACCTAAGCCTGCATGCCACGCATTTTTTATGCTAATAATAAATTTTTCACTAGCTGTAACAAATAACGTCAAATGCTACTAAAACTCCTTATACAGAGTAATAATCAATAAAAATTATTAATTATTAATCTATATCTTAAATCGTAATATTGTCAACTTTAACTTTAACTTTTTTTGGAAACAATGAAATTTAACACATTACACAGTACAATGTTGTACAGATCACAAGAATTTATTCAGTTTTTGACAAGTCACACACTGATTCATAAACTTCTAACCTTTTAAGCCTTTATGTATAAAGACCTACATTTGCAGCATGATAACCAGTCAATAGGCCAAAGGACAGCAAATTTAGAGATATCTGGATCAGCAGCAGCACCTTTTTGTCCTGACCCCTCCCCCCTTTGCTCTGATGAAGGACCAATGCTCGAAATGTCAGCTGTACAGTGGCCAATTTTCATAATCAACTTCACTGATAAAACCAAATTCTCATGTACCAGTCCACCACTGATGCAGTGCCACAGTTTCTTTAGAAACTAATCCCCTTGAATTGTTTGACAAAAGCTACTGTAACCCCATCTTGAATTATTGACTGTCTTCTTGAGCTGCAAGAAGGCTGACATATTATTGATGGCTCTAATTGAACCTTTTTATCGATATTATATTTGCTTACCTCTGGAAAATAATCAGCAATCAAACTTGTGGCAAATGGGGTACAACCTGCCTCTCTGCAAAACATTCAGAGCAAAATAATCCACAACCATATCATAACTGATGTTAATTTTTCATATCATTAGCATTAATGCATCATGCATTATCAATACTTAGAGGTGATTGCACATACAAAAGGCACCTGCACAATTTAAGCAAGGTGGGTATTTCTTGCTGAAAGTAGTTGATACATCAAAAGGGAATTAAATGATTAGACACAAAGTGATATGACTGTTATTGGCACAATCACTTTGATTCCTGCATGTCATCTAAAAAACATTGCTTGCAACAGAATCTCACAAAAGCAATAAAGCGAGCAATCCCACTATTTTCTTATTACCAGAAGTTTCTACTTCAATTTATCCATTTTTTTAACAGATAGATTCCATTTGGCAGTGTGTATTCTGAAATCAGCTTGTTTTTTGTAAAAGTAATTAACCAGACACTAGAAAAAATACTGCATTAATTATTAAAACAGTTCTGGAGAGAATTATCTATTATAATAGCTAATTAAGCTCTTGTTAGGTCCTTGACTCACCCAATTCCAAGAACAAATCTTGTCACAACTAAGTGCCAATATTTTGTAGCAAAACCAGTAAGTAATGTCATAGCACTCCACAGCAAAAGGCAGAAAACAATGAGGTTTCTCCTATGAAAAACTCCAGCACAAAACCCAAGGGGAATGCCACTAACAGTGTAAATGAGAATAAATACTGGTCCGGCGAGGATCTGATAATCACTGCCTGTGCCATCATAATCCCAAACACATACATGCTGGGTGGATTTTTTGGCTGTTTTCAACTCACATCTATAAATCAACAAATGAATAGTTTGAGAAAGAAAATACATGTTTATTAAGTAAACATAAGGGCAGAGTAGCAATATTGTCAGGCATGTTGGCCACCTTGTGACAATATTTAGGGGGGAAATTAGGGATTTTTTCCCTGAGGAGTAGGGATTTTTAGGGATAAATAGTTAAAACGTAGGGCTATTTTAGGGCTTTTATTTAGGAAAGAATAAAGAATTCAACTTACCTTATCCAAACAGAAAGATACTTACTCAAATGAAATACTGGTTTATAGCATTAATGACTTAGACAGGAAAGGGATCATACAAATGGCGTCTTGAAAATGCTTAGCATGGATCCTTCCATGCTTCACAATTCCACACCGGACAACCCTAGCACAAAGAAACTTGCAGTTTCACCAGGTAGGGCAAATGTAGAGCCCACACCAAGCATTTTCAATGACATCAGTTGCACTCAACCATCATAGAAAGGAAAAAAGTAGGGATTTTTAGGGGGAAATCAAAAAAAAGCTGAAAAAGTAAGGGTTTTTTAGGGCAAGTGAAAATATTTAGGGATTTTTTAGGAATTTTAGGGCCACCAACATGCCTGTCTTGTATGCATTGTTACAAAGTTCCCAAAAGCCTCCACTTATAACAAAATTTTATACCAAGGGCACTACCGGTACTTGCTGAGATTTCAAAACTTAAAAAAATTGTTGTTGCATTCTGTGGCCAGGAGGGTCAAATATATACACACAATTAAAAACACCGCCAAAATAGTGACAAACAATAAACAGGAAAGATTTCCACACAGCCCCATACATGAATAATTATTATACATACATCACTGTCATGCTAATCCTGTTCCAAAAACTAATAGAATTTGAGTCACACATGCATTTATAATATTAATGAGTGGGGCTTTGTGGAATTCTTGCCGAGTAAAGTCTTTCATGATCCAGTTTCAGGCCAAAAATTAATGCCGCAAGATTTCCACACAGCCCCATACCTTAATTATTATACATGCATTTTGTGACTCAAACTCTACTTGTTTTTGGAACAGGGTTACATGATTGTAGTTTGACAGTGATGCATGCAAACAAGTGAAACAAACCCACGTCATCTAACTATCTGGGGTTTTCCAAGTTACACAACCCCTGGGAAATCCAATCAATGACAATTGATATCAATCAATACCAATGGATATCAATTAATCGATTGGTATTGATAATCGATGACCAATCAATGGCAAAGATTCGTGTGGTTATCAATTGGTATCAATAATTTACAATAACCGTCAATAGAGCTTCCTGCATAGACATGACACAGGAGGGCAATGACTGGCAAGTGGGTAATTCAAGTACACATGCAACATTGAGAATGTTGGGTCGGAATTGTTTTACCAATTTCATCCCCAGGGCTTCCTAAAAAAGGCGGATGATCAGACAGGAAGTTTGCATGATGTCTGTTCGAGCTTGCTGTGCCAATCGATAGCAATCGATGAAAGGTTTTTGTGTGGTTATCGACTAATCATCGATTGACCAATACCAATTGATACCAGTTTACCAAATTTTATCAATTGATATTGATTGAACCATTGGTTTTCTGATCATTGATTTCCATCAAATGGATGATATGCAGGGCACAACCTAATAACATTAATAATATATAAATATACCTTACTGAATATTACGTACTGTATAAACTGGTCTTGGCTTAAAACATAACAGTATTTCAACTGTCTTGGTGGGTCCTAGACTTTGCCCTTCTGCTCCAAAATTGGGTTACAATGTTCCAAAAACGTATGACATAATTTCAGGTGCGGATTCAGGATTTTTTACTGGGGGGTGGCTGATACAGTCGGCCACCAAACTAAACTATATTTTTTGGGACCCATGCATGTATATCCCTTTTTTCACGTATTAGATTTTTATGGTGGGCTTCTCCGAAGGGGGGTGGCTAGCCACCCAATCCACCCCTCCTGGATCCGCCCCTGAATGTTGACAGTGAAAGTACTCTACATGTAGATCTAGCTGCCCATCACGTCATTACGTAAGATGTGCATTTCATTCGGAGTGAGCTCTGAATTTTAGGTATCTCTAGGATTTCACGTTTTAATCGTCAAAAGCTTGAAATGAAAGACTGAACGTGGATGTTGTAAACGTTTGTGTAACACATGCACGTAAATGGTGTCAAATAACGTCGGAGAAACACGTCAAAGTACTACCTACGCTGTTTGGTTTCGCTCCGTCTGACTGTTGTCCTTCAAACTGCTGACACAGAATTTTTTATAATCATGAGAAAACGTTGAGTTGTAAGGCAGGCATCCTTTATCTCCAAATTTGATATCACGAGCCATTGGTTGAGAGGACACTGCCAAAGCATAGCGATCGAGTTGATTCAATAAATACGTTCCAAGTAACAGAAATAGCACGTAAACTGCATATCCACCAGCTTTAAAGACTACTATGAAACTTTCTGCCATTGCTCGCTTTAAAATGTTCACTAACTGTAGAAAATAAATGACCAGTCTGCGAAAACTGTGGGAAAGAACACGCATGTACCGAGACTAAAAATAACCGGGGCTTCGCGTGACTGTCATAAGATACAATACTGTGCATCCAGGCCTGCAGATGGACACGTGGGTCATAATTGAGCATGATTTGTGTCGCAATTCTTCCGAAGTTGCAAGATCCACGTACAACAGAGCAATCCAGCATCTTACGCACGCTTAATCTTCCATGAATAGTCTGTCGATCTTATCGTTGTTATTGCTGAAATTGCGATTGTTGAATATCGCAGACAAGTTTTCGTGGATCTCCGCGTCGTACATGAAGTACAAAACTCAAATATTGAAGAAATCCAGAGCTAGTAGAGGAGTCTCCTCTACTAACTTTGAGAAATCTTATCTAATCTTATCTTACCTTATCTTATCTTATCTTATCTTATCTTATAAGAATGCATACGGGTGTCTAGAAAACGAAGACAGAAAACCTATATAACACCTAAGACCTCGGAAACAAAGACCTCGAAAACTACTTGAGGTGTGATTATTTGTTGATTGTGTGACGCAACGCGACGTTAAGTATTAACGCACGCCAATCCCGTCAATCTCGCGTTGCGTCACACAATCGACAAACAATCATACCTTAAGTAGTTTCGAGGTCTTTGTTTTTGAGGTCTTCGTTTTCGAGGTCTTTTTTTCGAGGTCTTTGTTGTCGAGGTCTTCGGTTTCGAGGTCTTTCTGTTTTCGAGGTCTTCGTTTTCGAGGTCTTTGTTTTGGAGGTCTTGGGTCTTAGGTCTTCGTGTTCTAGGCACCTCTTTGCATACTCATAACATTGTGAATTGTTCGTTCGTTCGTTTGTTTATTGTGGCGGCATCTGGCTTCCCCCGCAGGTGTGTATGACATCATCACCACGTTGGAAGTAGAAAGAGCATGGGATAGAGATCAACCGTACCATAGCGTTTTGCAAAAGATTTTCACACAGCCCCATAAATTAATTGTACGTGCATTGTAATCATTTAGTCTAAAGCGAAGCTTCGGTGTTGACATGATCCTACTGGCAGATGTGGTTGTAAAAAGACACGCGAGCGGATTTCATTTAACCGAATAACCGTGTTTTAATTATGGCTTAGAAAGGTAATTTAAGGTAAAATTTATGAATTTTACCCGGCACACTTGAGGTTCGAGGTATAAAACCTTTGTCGAACTTCTGCATATGCGGCAGAAATCACATCTGACGAATTTAAATACCTTAAACATGAAACTAAAAATGCGACATTAAAAACGGACCAAGGTTGACATGTCCGTAAGCTCTGTAATGTATCAGTCAAATCCAAGAACGCCCACCCCGCCCCCTCCTTTTTTTCTCCCCGGGCAAAGCCCAGGGGGTTTGACGTTTTAGAAAAATTTTGATCAAATTCCCGACTAAAGTTGCCAGTTTTACGGTCAACTGCTCCACCGGTTGTGGCTTCACAGAACATCAAATTCCCCATGATCTAGGTATGCAGTTAGATAACCAAGCCCATGATGAAAATTTTCTTGCGTTTCAGACCTATAAAAACTATTTTTTTATGATCAAAACATTCAAATTTAATATTCAAACTGTTGCGCGCTTTTAAATGCAAACTTTGCGTCAATATACACAGCACAAATACATGTAAACAAGAAACAATCAATTGCAAGAAGTCTGCACTGAAAACTCAAACGTAAAAGATAACCTACAAAATGAAGAAAATGCTGATGTTAACTTTTTGTCCGTGTCCCTTAAAGATGCACTTTCGAGCTCTACCAATATACAGTAATCATGAATGGTAATACCCTATTCATAAAGCATTCAAGAAAATTACTATTATGACAGCAAATCCACGCTTAATGTGCATGTTTCCACAGAGGCACTGCATAAAGACATCATGTGACATTTAGGCCCTTCCCGATTATGCTAGCATTTTTTTTCGCCATGATTTGGTTAAAACAAGCATTTTTTTCGGACTTTCTCCGTAAATAGAATTGCTAGCATTATTTAGCATTTTGCATAACTTTGAACTAGATTTTAGCACTCAAAAAATTTTAAATGCTAAATTTTAGAATTCAAAAGCATTGTTATGATTTGCGAATGTCTGAAATGAGTAGAAAGAAGTCTGGACCAAGTTGGTCAGCGGTTAACTTTCAGAGGCCGTTTACGCGCTTGCTCAAACAAGATGGCCAGTGCTACGCCATCTTCTCGAAACTTGTAGCTCATACAAGGAAATTCTGACGAAGAACATGAACCAGTCCCTTCAACGTAGACCAGTTCTTTCAACAATAGCTGTGTCAGAAGTTTTATAAACAAGCAATTTAGCACTTTTCACTTTATTCAGTTGATGATAAGCACACAAGATGATCGAGTTTGCACGTTTTGCATGAAATAAAACAAAGCATTTTCTGGAATCAAAGTAGCATTATTTTGAGAATCGAGCATAATTTGAGCATTTTTTTGGCGTAAAACGAGAATTGTTAGGAGTATCAAATGCCAGTTTTACTAACATAATCGGGAAAGGCCTAGTGACATTGTTTTGTTGTTGCCTTTTCTCAGTCGCGTTGCTTTAGCCTTTTCCATGTAATCCTTTAGCTTGTTGCCTCTGGCCAACATTTTCTCGATAGCCAAATACCCGACCGGGCGGGCTGCGTTTCACATCAAATTCCCCACCATACGGAGCTAAACTCTCATCAAATGCCCGGATTATGCCGGGGGGGTGGGGTTGGGCGCTCTTGGATTTCACTGATACGTAAGACCAACTCTGACAATTTTCTGAGGTTCTGTGACACGGATACTTGATAATTTCCTATGGAAATTAAAGACATCTTTGAGCCTTCTTGTTGCTCTAAGATCCCATCAAGCGTGTAAGAAATGAGCGTTTCTACAGTAATACACACAGCTGTACACAGAAAGCATTGAAGAGTACTTACGCTGTTTGCCGGTCACTTTCTGGCTCCTTGCTGTCCTCTAAGCCATACGTGCAAAAATGTTTGTAGTTGTGAGCAAACGTAGAATTGAAAGGCAAACATGCTTTATCTCCAAATTTGATATCACGAGCCAATGGTTGAGAAATAGTTGCGAACGCAAACCGATCGATTTGATTTGATACGAAAACGGCTGTTAACAGAAATAACACGTATAAAGCATAACGATCAAGCTTGAGAATTATTAGAAACAATTTAAACATTACTCGTGACAAGGGTGTTTACTGTTTGGGGATAAAAAGCTAAGAAAAACAGAAGAAATATCTTTTGAGACAAGCCCAGACCCAGCTGCGAATGATGATCATGAGATCTTACAGGTTTGACCAATTAAGTTGCGTAAAGATTTTCAAATGCACGACAAATGCCGCCAAAACAGAATCGAAGTCATTACTCTTGGCAATCACAATACAAGAACACACTGAACGCAAAGAACCAATCAGAATTGATCGATTTTGAGTTTTGTAAAAAAGTCGGCATGGCACCGGCTTTTTGTACCCAAAAATTAATTAACTTTCGACAATCAACTTAAAGCCGTCTAGAGTGCGTTTCGGACACTGGCTTATTTGCCAATTAATAAGCCTGGATCAGTGATAAAGAAGCAGGGGTCTCTAAGAAATGCATTTATCCGGCTTCAGTAGTTTCACGCAATCAATATTCGTCTTTTTACTTATGAGCCAGAAAACAGTTTGCAGTGCGTTAGTATTTAAAATCAGTCGCCTTCGCTCTAAAACACGTGAAATAAGGAATCAGTTTTCTGAATCTCTGTTGCCCACAGCGGCCGAGTTCTCGTCATGTTCGCGCGCGTCCATTCCATTGTGACGTGGATTTATATATTTTTCGCTTCGTAACAACCATGGAGGAAAAAGGTTAGTTCATAATCTATTAGCTTTATACTGCTGCAGTACGATTGGATTTACGTTAGGGGAGATACAAGCTATAGGGCATGGTTATAAACATGGACCACTCCAAAAGTTAATTTCAAACAACCTGGAAAGACATCGCCGTGGGTGGAGTAACAAAATCTCGGCTCGTCAAATACCAGATTTCATGAGTAAAAATGGTGATTTGTATGGTATATTTCATATCGATCGCGTATTGGGCTCATCACTTGTAGACTATTTAATCGACATGAATTACACCATGTATTGAACCCTGACGAAATATTGTTATTCCACTGATATAGTGTCGAATTTTTTTAGTTTGAAACGTTGGAGTATTTCGAGATATTTAGAGACTTCAGAGTACTTCACATCGTTTTACCTCCTTTGTTCTACTTTTTGACATTCTGAGAAAGTCTGCGTCCCGCTAGGCTTTTCTGACATCACCAAACTAACAATCAGACCCCAATAGACTTTCACAAAGTCCTTCGTAGTGGCGCGATTTTGTTTTGTGTGAACCTTTCGCCCGACTAGGTCGCTCGCTTAGTTGCTTCGCGACCTCAATAAAACTCGCTGACCCGGCGCTCGCCTTAAAGTTAACGGCAAACGGGAAACGGCAGGCTCCTGCTCATCATAAAAGCGTGAAATTTCTCTCATTTTAACTTGTCTCGTTCCTTTGAGAAGTTGCTTCATGTCTGGAGCTAACAGGACAGAAGTGAGCTAATATCAAGCAGTGTTCTTACATTTTTGGCAAAACCCTAATGTCACTCCGACGTTTGCCGTTTGGCGTAAACGTCATGCTTAATCTCTCTAATATTGACAAAATTTTACCGCGTATTATTCAGATATAAAGAGTTCGACTTGGTGCAAGTCTAAGATCCCGAAAATTAACAGCAAAACAATCTTTATGTTTCATTTTCAAAAAGGGAAGTTTCTTTCTTTTTAATTCCATGTAACTGAGTTCACCGTGTCGCAAAAAGAATAACTCAGTTAGCCGTCAAAAGGCAAATTTTTCAACCGTTGGTTAGGGCCCGATTACATGGCGAATTTCAGCCGCTGAAATTTTGTTGCGATTACATGACGAACTTCAGCCCGGGCTGAAATTTTAGCTTTTCCTTCCTACTAGCAGCAGCCGTCTTGTTTCCTGGAAAACAAAATCACTGCGCATGTCCAAGCTCACTATTCAGCCCGGGCTGAAATCCCGTTTCGATTACATGAGATTTTTTCAGATTTTCTGGCCCGTTTGCCCGGGCTGAAAATCCTAGCCCGGTTTGAGCAAACCGGGCTAGGATTTTCAGCCCAGGCTGAATTGCGCCCCGTGCTGAATCACTCTCCATGTAATCGACAATTTGATTTTTAGAGGATTTGTTTCAGAAGCCGGGATGAAGTTTCAGCCCGGTTAACCCATGTAATCGGGCCCTAAGAGAGAATGAAGTGAAGTATTTGCTGGCGAGCCCTAGCGAGCCAGCACACTATTTAGAGGGTCAGCCGTGTTTCATAACATGTCAGCGGTGAAAATTCGATATATTTTTTTTTGGATGTCAGGTTCGGGGCATGCGCAATTTGGCTTTTCATTATGTGGCGTCGGAATTAATGAATATTCTCCTTCGCATTCCACACCACACGTGTTCTGCACTGCACGTGTTGCCGAGGAAGCGTTGCCGGCGGTTCGGAAGACTTGAGGCAAAATATTCGACCGTTGAGTCTAAAAGTCCGTTGCCCGGTGAGGCACAACATCCGATCCTAAAGTCGAAATACTGTTCAACTATTCTGGAAAAGTATTTGACCTGTGAATCATAATGTTCGTCGACGGTTGTCGTGACGTGTAGCATTTATTTTGGAAAACGCCATCGGGGATCGATAAATGTAAATTAATGATACACGGCATCCGGACTGTTCTTTGCGCTCAGCCTTAATGAGTACTTTCCCTTCCAATAAGTATACAATTATAAGTCTTTGGAAATGCCACGATTCTTGTAGAAACATTCCAAAAGACACTCCTGGCTGTTGGTAGTCGGTGTTACTCGCAACGAAGAGAAAAGCTAAAGCTAATGCGAAAACAAACAGTTCCCATCATTTCCCCCTCCAACCACCCTCTCTTGTTTTAAATTAAGGGAATACCCTGGCGCTCTTGAACTAACCTAACCTCTCCTCTATCCCAATCACCGCTTTCCCCTTGTGATGAATGGAAAATGTTCTGAATAAATTACACACGAAGGTGTTCTTAGAATTCGAGCGCGTCTATTCTATCGTTCACTTTTAGAATCTACAAAATTTGAATCACTAAAGCCTGGTTCACACTTGCGACATAACGACATAACGGGAAGGTCACGCAAACAAGAAAAGTACCTCGTGTTGATGTTTTATGTCTCTAGTGTGAACAACATAACATAACGACATAGTAGGAACATAATAACATGAACCAGGCTTAAACAGTTGAACAGCTTGTCTCACAAAATCCTCCCAAAAGCACATGTTCGAATACCCCCAGAGGAGGCTTCACTTTTGCGTGACACGCAATGTTCCAAGTCCCTTCTTATTTCCGGTTCCGGTTTTCAACACCCCTCGCCAGTACTCACTTTCACATTGAAACTTTGGTTTGTTGCAATAAATCACTCAGAAATAAATTGTTTGAATTCAAAGCAACCAAATGCATGTCTTTCTTTTAGAATCCCATGTGAAGACAGCGGAAGAGAATGAAAGTGGCTTTCCTGTAGCGTTTCAAACAACAAAGGTAAATTAAAGCTCAAAATTCCATCACGTGCGTTAATACCTCCATATCTGCCATTGCGCTGCATAAGGTCCATTGTTCAGGGTTGTTGATCATACTGTTGTGTTAAAGAAACTAGATAGTTATAACGTAGTTGCAAAGGGATAGACTCATATGAAACTGAAGAATACAATACATTTAATGCAGTAAACACTCGTTGACTACATGAGATTACAGAACTGAACGCGGGAGTTCATCCGGGGCCTTTCCACCACCTACGTCAGCCCCGGAGGGCCTGGGACTAACCATATCGTCACATCTCCCCTTTTCACAAACCAAATAAACGTAAACAAAAAGGAACAAGAAAACAAAACAAACAAATAATAACAAAAGTCTCATTGCAATAGCTGACATAACATGATAATCACAATCTACAAGACTCAGCTATAAGAAGAGTTCACAGTTCAGTTATCCTTTAAGTTCCTTAGACACTGAAGTCTTTGAGGTAGGCTGGTCTCCTAACTGTTCTGCCACTCCTGGTAGTAAGAGGAACAGGGGTATCCGAAGAGGCTGGCTGGGAGTCCAGTCGTGAAGACCCTGCTGTTACTGACGCATCAGGCTTCAGCATTCCCGGAGATGCAGAAGGAACAGCTGCTGTGTCCTCTGCACGGTTTAACAAGGTTTCAGGTTTCAGGTCTGTTTCTTTTCTTTGCACTGTCTCGTCATCTGAGATGGGTTGGTACTTTTCGGGGACCTTGTAGAGATGGGAGCGGTTGCGGCGATAGACCCTTCCATCTTCTGTGCGGACTTTGTAGGATCGTACCGCTACATGATCCTCCACTTGAGCCTTGAACCATTTAGACTGGCCTGGCAACGGTAGGACCCGTACCACATCTCCTTTCGTTAATGGATGTAACACCTTAGCTCCGCGGTCATAGTATGCAGCTTGCGTTGTTTCCTACTTTGCAATTTCTTCGTCACATTGGGCACAACTTTTGGCTGAAGCAGCTGATCAGCCACAGGAAGTAAAGAGCGAGTCCTTCGAGAGAGAAGGCGCTGTGCCGGAGAACTATCCATTCCTTCAGACGGTGTGTTTCTAAAATCCAGTAGAGACAAGTGTGAGTCATGGCCCGCATCTGCAGCTTTCTTTAAGATAGTCTTTGCTGTCTTAACACTGTTCTCCGCCTTCCCATTGGACTGCGGATATCGAGGTGACGTTTTGATGTGCTCAAACTGGAAATTTTTTGCAAAGCTTTGAAATTCAGCACAGTCAAACTGCGGCCCATTGTCCGTAGTGAGCCTTTCGGGCAGGCCGTATCTCGCGAAATGAGGCTTCAGCTTATTGATAATCTCTTTGGAGGTCTTGGAGCCCAATAAATCCAGCTCAAAGAAATTGGAATAGCGATCAGTAGTGACCAGGTAGTCAGCACCATTAAGTTCAAAGAGGTCTGCTGAGATGCTCTGCCAGGGTCTTGTTGGTATCTCATGTGATACCAGCGGTTCTTTCTGTTGTGCTGGCTTGTAACTATTACAGATGCTGCATCTTGAGATGAACTCTGGAATCTGCTTGGACATCCCTGGCCAGTAGAAAGCTTCTCTAGCCCTCCGCAGGCAGCCTTGGATCCCCAAGTGGCTTGCGTGTATTTTATCAATGATACACTGTCTCAGACTACGTGGTACCACGATTCTTTCACCCTTATACACAACACCATCCTGTACTGACAGTTCCTCCCTGAAGTTGAAATAATCACGCAAAGTGGGCGGCACAGCTGCCAAACTCTCTGGCCAGCCCTGCTTAATGACGATAGTTAACAACTCGAGTTCGGGGTCACTTTCAGTAGCAACTTTTAGTTCTGCCAGAGTAGTTTGACGAATTGGCACAAATTCTGCCATGTTCACATACTCGGTCTCCACTTCGGTTGGTGACCTTATGTCGTTAACACTCCAGACATCCTCTTGGACTTCTTCATCCTTACTGGTTGACGGGAGGTAAGCTCTGCTAAGTGGATCTGCAATATGCATATCGGCGCCTTTACTGTATGCTACTTCTAAATCAAACTTCTGTAATCGTAGCAGCATTCTTTGTAGCCTTTTCGGTGCACTCAGCAGACTCTTCTTCATAATGGATTCGAGGGGCTTGTGATCAGTCTGGATAAAGACCTTTCTTCCATAGACATAGCTTGTAAACCTTTCAACACCGAAGACAATCGATAACAGTTCTTTCTCTATTTGAGCGTAGTTAGTCTCAGTAGCAGTGAGGGCTCTGGAGGCATAGGCCACTGGATGGCCATCTTGAAGTAGGCATGCTCCAAGACCACCTAGGGATGCATCACACTGAAGGACAGTCTTCTTCTGTGAATCAAAATACTTTAGTACTGGCGCCTTGGTTAGGACATTCTTTACTTTCTCTAGGCACTTTCCATGGACTTCCTGCTCCCACACAAATTCGTTTTCCTTCTTGACTAGATCTCTTAATGGCTTGGCCAAGTCGGCGAGGTCAGGGGCAAATTTCTGTAGATAATTCACCATGCCAAGTATTCTCTGGACACCTTGTTTGTCGGTGGGAGCTGGCATTTCGTTAATGGCCTTCAGCTTATTTGGATCAGCGCCTAGACCCTCTGAAGATACAATATGGCCCATGTAGGTGACTTCCTTCTTGCTGAACTGCATCTTGTCCACGTTTAACTTGATGCCCTTTTGCTGGCAGCGAGTGAGCACCTCTCTTAGATTTCGATCATGATCTTTAAGAGCTTCCTCGTCAGTGTCACCTGATCCAAAAACAAGGATATCATCTGCTATGGCCTTCTGCCCTGGTAGCCCCTCAAGTGCCAAATCAATTCTTCTCTGGAATTCTTCCGGAGCTGGAGACAATCCAAACGGCATACGAAGCCAGCGGTATCTTCCCCACGGTGTTCCAAAAGTGGTTGCAAGACTGCTCTGCTCATCTAATTGGATATGCCAAAAACCATTTTTGGCATCTAATACTGTGAAGACGCGAGCCTTGGATAATAGGGGAAGGACATCATCTATCGTAGGCAGGGGATAATGGTTTCTGTGAAGGGCTTGATTTAATGGCTTTGGGTCAATGCAGACTCTGACTTTACCATTCTTCTTTGTTGTTACTACAATTGCTGAGATCCAATCAGTGGGCGTGTCAACTCTCTGAATCACTCCAGTGCTTGACAGCCTGTCCAGTTCTTTTTTAAGTGGCTCTTTCAGGGCAATTGGTACCCTTCTCGTTGGCAGCTGAACTGGTTGAACATTCTTGTCAATCTTCAGATGGAGTTCTCCTTCAAGTGTTCCCTCCCCTGAGAACACCTCTTTGTATTGAGACAGGCAATCCCCCTTTGTGAAGGCTTCATTTGCAGCAACATGGCAGTCCATAGCGAGTATATTATGCTTGTTAATGGTGAGCAGTTGCAGGTGCTCACTAGCTCTCAAACCAAGAATGGACTTGCACGCACCTTTAACAATAAGGAACTCGATGCTGTACTTTTTCTTGTTCTTTGGGTTCACTACTCTGAAACGTTTCCTGCCCAATGGTTTAACTTCTGACTGGTTATACATAACCAGAGTCACAGATGTTTTTTCCAGGTCATCTAGCCCGTTCTCCCCAAATAGGCTCGTGACTGTTTTGTCGGCCATAATGTTTACAGTTGATCCACTATCCAGCTGGAACCTCTCTTCCTGTCCATTGACAAGTAGGGTGGCAAAGGCTTGGTTTCGGCCACCGGTTGCGGCGACAGCATTGAGCTGTTCTTCAACTTCAATCACTGCTACATACTCTTCATCTTCAGATTCGCACTCCATGGACAAGACGTTTTTCTTTGATTCAGGACAGCAAACAGGAAAATGGTTAGGTTTACCACAGTTCTTACACGAGTTTCCCCATGCAGGACAGTTTTTTTTAGCGAAAAAATGCTGTCTGGCACAAAACTTGCAGACCATCCTTTGACCTTTTGTCTCGATCGGGTTGTTGGCTGGAGGACTAGTCTTGTTTTTCACAGTAGGCATCTTCTTCTTCTTCTCCTCCTTCATGTAGCGCACGTCTTCCTGATTCATAGCCCTAAGTTGTCGAGCTGAAGTCTCTGAAGATCGGCAGATATCTAAACACTGACTTAAGGTGAGTTTACTTGTCTGGAGGAGTTTCTTGCGAGCCGAGTTATCAGCAATTCCAACAACCATTCTATCACGAATAAGCGAGTCGTTGAGTGGCCCATAATTGCAAGTCTTGGCGAGCTTCCTTAGTGTTGTGACATAGGCATCAATTGATTCACCTGTCTCCTGGTCCCTGCGGTTGAAGACATACCTCTCGTAAGTCTCATTGCATTCACCAATGCAGTAGTTCTCCATCTTTTCGAGGATAACCTCTGGATCGTTTCTTTGGTCTTCGGTGTCAAATTCCATTGCATCGATTACATCCAACGCATCCGAACCTATGCAGGTGAGCAAAGTTGCGGTTCTCCGTTCCTTGTTCCTGTTCGGATTTTCCGAGTCTCTGAGTTGAGCAGCGATTTCATAATTCGACCATGAACGTCTGAAGCGTTGCCACTTAACCTTGAGATTTCCACCAGTTAAGTCTAGCTTTTCCGGAAGCGGTATATTTACTGGCACAGTGATCACAGTGGGTTGAGTAACCGGTACATTCTGAGCAGAAGTAGCGCTCCCGACCTCTTCAGGCGGCGGCATAGTCAAATCACACGACAGCAGCGCCGAAACGATGAACAGCAAAACAGCAAAATTGGCTTTATACAACTCACCAAATCTCCTCCAGTCAGAAGGACGAGCGATAAAAGGCAGCACAGTTTCTTCTGACACCATATAACGTAGTTGCAAAGGGATAGACTCATATGAAACTGAAGAATACAATACATTTAATGCAGTAAACACTCGTTGACTACATGAGATTACAGAACTGAACGCGGGAGTTCATCCGGGGCCTTTCCACCACCTACGTCAGCCCCGGAGGGCCTGGGACTAACCATATCGTCACAATAGTGGCTTGCATTGATATTAAAGTTCATGGATGGAACGAATTGATTCTGATTCCCTTGGTAGCCTAGTCTGGCCAACAAGTGTATGGCCAAGCCGCATATGAAGCCGTACTCGGAAGCAGAGAGCTCTAATGTGTGGGAGAGAGGGAATAGGTATTTTGGATACAACTCTTGGAGATTTGTTTTTGATTTAGACAGTTCCTCTTGTTAATGAACAAGGAAAAATGCTACTACCACCAGCTAAAGTCGGAGAGGGCTGCCCTACTCCATTTTATGCCAACCCACGACAAATTTTACGGATTCTCAAACGAAGAGAAACGAAAAGACGACTTGTATCTTCAGGAAGATTGAGGAAACGAATAAATGTAAGTGCCTTGAACGGTGTTATAACTGCATGAAAACAAAAAAGGTGCTTAAGTCAGATTACTGCAATTCAAACACCTTTTCAGAATACTAAGAAAAAGTATATGCTTCACCAATTTACGAGCAAAAACCTAAATAGTACCGACTGCCTAGAATTATGAGACAAAATGATATAATTCAGAGTCTTTGAGACTGTAGTTCAGACCAGATGCGCTGCTCTTCTCCTTTCTGTTCGCGCACGAAAACGTTCAAAAGGTGGGAATTGCAAACAGTTCCGCTTTATACAAAGGTAAATAGACACGGTCCCGCGATCGATTTGAAAACAGCAACGGCAATGGCAACGGCGACGTAAAATGACCAAATTTTAGGAACGTGAGTTTTTCTTCCTTTTTCTTTGCTTTAACATCGTTCACAGTAATTTAAACCCTGGACAGCTCGCCAGCATTTTTCATGTTAAACAATAGGATTAATCGCGAATAAGTTTTCCTTGCCGTCGCTGTCGTGGTTGCTAAGCTCCCTGGAACAACGGTTATAAAAGTCACGCTCACTCACATCTCGCCAATGATGTTGGAATGTTTTTCTGGTGTTTGTCAAATATAACTATTTCTGTTTTCTTTCTTTTTTGCAGAATAAAAGAAAGGATAGCCAAAATGCAGCGAACACTGAACCAGTTGATCCCCAAACTACTACTGACTACACTGAACTCCGCGACATCAAAAAACTTAACTGAAATGGAGTCAAAATTCACTGTTATCTTGATAAACACGGAACGACTAACTTAATAAAGTATGTACATCATAACTGTGCTGAGTGCAGTTTGTTACGACCCTTGCTATCCCAACTTCCAAAACCTGTTGCCATGTCAGACATGTCTAAAACTGTTTTGGTCATTTTTACGGTGATCTCCTTATGTTTGTCTTTAATTCGTTTTCTAAACGTTTTCGCTTAATCTATTACTAATGTCAACACTGCTTGAAATGACGTGTACTGTTCAGTGAGAAAAATCTGAAAAGCACAAATAAATGTGGCACCCTGCCGCAGCCTGGGTAAGTGACATATAGGCTTGTATAAGACTTGCAGCTATTGTTTCAAAATTGGCGTGTATTCAGTTACAGGATCTTGCTGTGAGTCCAAAGATTCGGGATCCATCAGAGCTTTTGCAGTATTCCAATAAGTTCCATTGAGTACACGTTTTCTCATGGATCAGTGGATGAGACAATCAAAATTTTCCAGTTAAGAAGAGATGCTGCTTTTTTATTCTTGTGGTGCGAGGTGCGAAATTAACTCGTTATTATTAGGGCCTTAACTAGAACATGCAAAAAAACAAAACTAGAACATACCATTATCATAATCTTTTCTAGCCAAGGACAAACTGTTCAATGGGCCTGGCAAATTCTTGACAGATATAGTTTTCATAGCGATACAGCTGGCCCTCTGATAAGCAATCACCGAGTCATTACCAGGAGAAATGAGCTTTGGAGAACGTACATTGTAAATATCCTTCAAAAAAACGCCCCTACTAGTTTTACTTTTTCAGAATTTAAAAAAAAATCTTGCACATCACCAGGCCCTGGTAGTTGCAAGCCATTTTAAAAAGGTGCCTTAGGCCCCGTTCAGACTAAGTGCCCGTTCCGCGGTACCGTTCCCGGGCACTAAAAAGGACGCTGTCCAGACACCTCAGTGCCCTGGACCGAGGATGTTCACACTAGTGCAGAAGGCTTAGTGCCCAGTTTATCTTTTAGAGTACTCCGCGATATTGCTGCCATTTTTGTGACTGCATCATAACGAAACACGGGAAAAAACGTGGGAACACATGAAAACGTGTTCAGACAAGTTCCCGTGCCCGGGAACGGTGCCCGAGTACTACCCTTGGAGGTAGTGCCCGTGCCCGGGCACGGTGCTCAGATTTGTGCGCGGGCACCAACAAAAAGCTATGTTCAGACCAGTGCCCGTTCCCGAGAACCGGGCACAGGCACCTAGTCTGAACGGGGCCTTAGTCTTGATACTGGATATTGGTATCACCCAACCAGTGGACTAATGCAAATCGTGCATTTTGATTGGCTATGCTACAGGAGGACTATTAATATATAGTCCTGAGTAGCAATCGAGCGTGATGCTTTCTTTTGTTTTATTCCCAAATAAATAGTTCTTCAACTTGCATTTGCTAACTGTATTATTGTCTCTTCTGTTCGACTAGATGGGTGACACTAAAACAATTCGACCCTTCGCCCTCAAGGGCCACGGGTCTAATTGTTAAATATTGCCAAGTAATATAATGGAAATGTAAACCTAATCAATCAACCTTAAATGTTGTTGTTTTATATTTTTTAACAAAAATTACTTCAAAAAGACAACTCTTAGTTAAGCTGGAAGGCAAACATTTTTACTATAAATCTGTTATAAGGAAAATATATGTGTGTAATTTCTATACAATAACACCAATACGAAGTAACCACTGGAGGTTTATTTGGTTTTTTCAAGTGCATGGGGTGGAGGTAGGTGACTATAAACTGAGTATTTGTTTATAACATGGACAGCAAAATTGCTGAATGCTAATTGGTTGAGGCAAAAGGAATTTTTTCTTTAAAACAAGTTTTGCAAATTGCCCTTGTCACAAATTTTGGAAAACTTTGAAAATCCTTTGGCAATCAACACCTATAATTCCATGTCATGCGATTTACATCTAGATTGAAATAACAACTTGAGATATTATTTTGTTGTCACAAGCTTGTTGTTGAAATAAGTAATTCACATACTGTCACATGCTGCATGGAAACACATTCAGACCCCGACAAGAGACAAACCTATGACCTTTTGATGACTAATTTGGATGCTCAACTGCTGAACCACAAGGTATGCAAGTGAGAGCAACTGAACAAAAGTGCAACACTCAACACTATCGAATATTTACATCTTTCATTCATTTACAACACTTAAAACTTGCAATCTCACTACACTCTAGTTGCCAATACGTACTATTGCCACCAAGTCATTATACTCTTCAAAATAGATGCTGAAAAGTTGCATCCATATTAATGCATCCCCCTGGCACTCTATTTGCATCCTTACACATGTATGCCAAGTACATCATCTATGTGCCAACTAATAAATACAATTCATGTCTATGCTCTATGCTCTTCACTAATATCCCTCATTGCTGAATGTGATACTTGTATAGTCTGGATAAGTCGTCTTAAGTTTTTCCACTGTGATAGAATGATCTGCTTGGCCAAATCCCTAAAACCAAGAGCAGCAATTGTTTGCAAGTCAGCTAAATGGTCGCACAATGTACAGGGTGCCACTGAGTAGCAAGTTTAGGCTTGGAGTGTGACCGGGGTCATACAGACCTGAGGCACATCTTGTTTGCAACAAAGTTCACAAGAACACAAATTCTCAAGCAGCTGACACATGCATCGGAATTGTGCGGCCCCTGTCAATAATATGACAGTGCATCACCTTAACAAGTTTAAGGTAATATTTCTGTGGACTGATGACATGGTTGTAATATTATCAATCCTTCAGTTTTCTTTTTTTTTTTAACTAATTGAGGTTTGTCCATTACTCTCTGCAATTTTTGTTCTGTCCCATTACAGGAATGTATGGGGAAAAACCTTGGTTACTAAAAAATTCAAGATAAGCAATATTTTTAAAGTCATTTTGACTTAAGTTATTACTTATTGTAAACTGCAAGCAGTGGGAATTTTACTCCTTAGATTCATTGCAAAAAAGAAGAGATTGAAGTATGCAAGATGGAAGGATGGATTGGAGAGAGGAAAGGAAAGTACATTTGCAAATTTCTTGTGACTCACTGGATCCAATGTGTGAAAAAAATAAGGCAAGAGAAGAAAGAGACTGCTTAGTTTAATACTGCTTTTACAGTACATCCTTGTTTCTCCAATGATAGTAGTAAATGCCATTTTACAGTGTATTAGCTTACCATAGAATAACCATACACCAGGATTTTCTTCTCAAATTCATCATGCTGTATTCTGCCACCTCCAACACACTGGGACTGCAATCCCATTTGTTTAATTTCACCTTTAACTTTGTCATATATATCGGCTGATGATTTAAAAAAAATAGCATTCATCATAGCAAACATTTTATAGCAGATTTTAAATCAGTATGGAGAGGATGAAAGATAATCTGAGTATATTCATGGTATCAGAATCTTTTGGCAACAGTTGACAAAACTAGGTTGGAAAGAGAGTAATATTTTGATAAGAACTATACCATTATCAGATGTACCAGTAAATACAATTTTTAGCTTAAACAATCACACAAATCCCTCACAATGCTGTATTATTAGAACAACAAGTTTCTGTAGTGTAGTTATCCTATTTTAGCACTGATTTGCAAAGTTTTTGTGGCAAACAAACAGCATGAGTATTTTTCTAAATGCTCATTGTACACACCACAGTCATAGCAATTGCATGCGGCAGAAGTACCGCTAACTGGGGTGACACAAATTGGTGTAAAAATATCGCCCAGCATGCTCACATCAATTAACGGCACAATTCATGACCAAATTTGCAGTAATCAGGGTATAAAATTACCAGGTGTGCTGCCAGCTTAAGAGGCATACAACTTTTGAAGAAAAACAACTAGACACACATGAGTTCTGGCCATATTGTAAGCAGTATATGCAGCTAAAAATAGCTCTGCATGCATGAGATCTCGTTGAGTTCTACCATACTTTGCAGACTGATCCACCCCTTTACTCCGAGGATTATGAACCACTTTTTAATAAGATTAACAATAATAAAATAATCATAATAATAATGATAATAATAATAAACTCTATTCAAGTTTTCTACAACTTCTGCTCTGAAAAGCTAATTGGGGTCACTATGAAATAAAATGGTTATACCTGCCAACTCTAATGCATTATGCATGAGTCTCATGCTTGCGGACCAAAGACGTTGATCTCATACATTGAGGACAATTTCTCACCCCTGAACTACAATGCAGGACAAAAGTCTTGGGACAATTGCCGCTTTACCCCCTCCCCCCCCCCCCCCATTACAATGTTGATTTTAAGCGGTTCCGAAAAAGCAGATGCGTCCATCGACAGTTGGAATATTTCAACATTGTCTGGGGAGAGGGGGGTTCTAAAGGATGCAGTAAAAGAACAACATTTGTTTCTGTTATAAGGGTAGAAGTGTAAGTAGTGAAATTTTCTAGTTTTCGCTCAAGTTTGTCAAGTGTCCCAAAGTGTTATGACCTGCATTGTAGAAATCCAAATTACTTGTTCTTTAACAACAAAAATTGATTCAATATTCCCCATAAATGTTCCAGCAAACGGCACTTAACGTCGCGTTTGAGTCCTAACTGTATCAGAACCCGCTAAAATAAAAAATGTCACGTTTCAGTTCGCATTTGAGGGACTGGAAATGAATTGGAGTCTTGTGACCAGATCGCATAGCGTGACATTGCAAAAGCTTCAAATAGCTTTGGGAGTGTTCAGAAGTCATCGGAACATATTTGGACATGTTTGGTAGCGTTCGGGCGTTTTCGAGAAATCGTTGGGAGTCACTGGAACATTTTCGGAAAATCTCACGGATTTGACTCAGTAAAGTTGGCAGGTATAAAATGGCCAAAATACAACTAACTAAAAATAATATGTACAATTAAGAAATATAAAAATTTAAGGACTACAAAATACTGCAAAAAGACTGTTCGCAAGCAATTTAACCTCGTTAACCTTAAAAGAAAAAGCATAAAAATGTTATTTACCGGCCTAGGTCTGTCCGTATAAAGGCAAAACTGTGCCACATACGTAAGTGCTCAGCCGATGAATAACATGTGTAATGAAGGGTCACATATATAGCTACATATTTACAGTTGTTGGACACAGTGAAACCATAGTGTAAGACTAAAATAACTTTCCTCTCGATATTATAAACTCGAACGGAACTTAATCTCTTTTGAATGGAAAGGAAGTCTGCTATGAAACCTACCATGATAATCAGCCCAGTCAAATCCTCTCACTATATGCTTATAAACACCACCTTGTGATTCATCTGTGACTTTGATCAAAACATACTTGAAGCGTCCATTTGCGTCTATTTCGACATCAGCGACATTCGACAGCTTCGGGGACGATCCTTCCGCCATCTTGACCGCGATTCTTATTGGGGACTGGCGAATAGTGCTCAATCTCTCTCGACCCTGAATTTTGGCTCGTCTCTCGTCACGCAATTTTTCCTCCCCAACGAAAGTCTGCGGTTTAGGAAACCTCACTTTCGTGGGCGCCAGCGGTAAGGTCGCTGACCCACAAAACTAGCGGCTCGCGTTCGGGCTCGTTCTACAGATTTTCAAACCAAGAGAGCCTTTCTCTGCTTTCAATTTCATTAAATTCCCTGTAGCGAATGTAAAGGCAACGTCCGGTTTGGCCACCCCGAAATCACTTTTTTCGCTTCGGAACATTGCGCATACTCGAGCACTTTTTCACTTCAAGCAACATTTGACCAGTAGTTCACATTTCGAGCAAAAAATGTTTTCTGAGAAACTTTTTTAACTAAAACTGTGTTTAGAAAAGAATGCGCGCGTTAATCAGCTGTGCACTGTGCATGTCTCACTAACCCCCTGCCCACTCTCCAATAAAGCGTTGATGTTACAAGGCAGAATTTAAGAGGTTAAAAACATCTTGCACACCCTGTCCTCTGCAAGGTTGCTGCTCTCCTAAAAATGGAATGTCTGTAGAAAGGATGGGAATAGACTGAAGTTCAATCCTGGTCACATTTATTGTAACACTTGCGGACTTTGCCCCTCTCTTGATCACTAGCGCGGCACCCATGTCAGGAAGTTCGAAAATATTTAAAAGAGCTGTCTGAGCGAACCAAAGTAGGTGGTACCCTGATTGATTTTTTTAACTGTTTGAGTGAAAATAGGTGGGCGTTTTTGTCCGTTACTGGCTTCTAATGAAACACCTGCCATAAATTAAAGACTGATGCAGGAAACATTGAGGGAGGTGGAAAGAGAACCAAGCAGGTAGCTAGGGGAAGACAAAGCAATGCATGTTGAAATTGTGTTGCATCAAGACCTATTGTCCAATGTGTGCTATATGGCGGAGGGCATATCTTAGACATTTGACTAATAGATTGAATTTTTGTAATAATGTAATGATAGGTACAGTGAACCTAAGAACCACAAAAGACTAAAGAACACTTCACTGTAAAATAATACAAAAATCAATTTATCACAAAACCTTTTTGTTTTTGCTCAATTCCCTACTTACTACAGTGTATGTGGTTTTCTGAGGGGACATGAAAAGTACAGATGGGTATAAATGCTATGGCGGATAAGGTAAAATGATACTTCATTGCAAGACTGTCTTTACATCAAGGTTCCTTTTCTCAGTCATCATTAGCTTTCCCTTCTCATTGTCTTTCAGAGTGGTTAGATGTGCTTTCCTGTTTATTGTCATCTAGACAGTGAGATGTTCTCCTCAAAAATGGAATCTCGATGTTTTCAGCGCGAAACGTTCGTTTTTGCTCTCCACTGAATGGGCCATCAACAGTTTGGATGGCATCATCAATAAGTTCCCGAACCAGTGACTCCATGAAACACTGCACATGGACATCTGAATGCAGATCAAATGTCCAACAAAGTTGCCTCACAGTCTGTAGTGTGACAGGGCTCCTTTTAGCTTCCTGATTTGTTTCTGTGTTCCTCCATTTCTGGAAAGCCCTCCAAGTTTTCAAACGCTGTTCTTGGGTGTTCTCATCCGTTAGTTGTAATAAGATAGCAGAATTGTGATTCTGAGCATAGAGCAACACATGCAGCCCCATACAAGTACTAGCTACTTGAAATTTTGATCCAGGTGGGATCTGGCCTTTCTTAGTATTGAGATGGCACCCTACCCACCTGGGCTGTGTTTCTGCCATGACTGCATTTCCTGTTGTCATGGAAATTGCTGTCAAAGTGCCGTTAATGTTTGCCATAATGTACTCACTTCCTGTAGCATCTATAGCATGTGAGAGCCCAAAGGAGCATGCTTTATTTTGCAAGCACTTTACATAATCATTCTTGTTGATAGGAATGTTTATGTAATTCTTGCTGACCACCACTGACGGTTCAAGATTCACAATAACAAATGATATGTGTGCCACTTGTGGTTCTGCCTCAGGAAACAAAAGCATGAACACAAGCTTTGTCCTAGAGGGATTTACTTGGCATGAGATGAACCGTGCACATGGCACTTCAACTGGCCTGTGCAGCTTTGTAGCATAGGATGCCAGCAAGCCCGATGTAGTGTGATACGTAACACAGTGAAAATTTGCACCAGATTCAGGGACATTTTTGGGTGCATAGATACGGGTGACTTTTTCATCCATGTCTTCTGTCTTCCATGGCTTCCCCAGATGAAGAGAGTTGATATACTTCTGAATCTTTTTTCGTTTTTGGACTACTTCTTGCCTGAAAAGAGATTTTAAAAAATATATGAAAAACTCTTACAAAAAGACAGAGTACAATAAAATAGTCAGCAAGTACATCCAAAAGTTTATTTCTGTTTGATTTGGCATTTATTTATGACAAAACATCCCCACTAGCTGGTACAGCTAGCAGGGACATTTTTTCTTCAGCACAGCCTAAGACAAAATCTAGAATTAAAAGGGTTCATTACATTTTTGAGTAACAAATTTTCAGAAGATTTTTTCAGGGCTTTTCCAAGCCTCAGAAAGTTTTTTCTGGGTCCCATTGCACTCAAATATTACATATTTTTCAGTTATTGGATTTTCCCATCTGGCTGCTCTTCAATGTCTTCCAAAAAAATGCAATCAGTTGAGTTTATAGATTTCCAGGGTTTTCCAAGACTTCTTACTGTGTTCAATGACTTTCCAGTCCTGGAAAATACTAGACTGAAATTCAAGTACTATCCAGGATTTCCAGTACCGGTACAAACCAGGATTAAAGCCTTTGCAACTGCATACCTTGGTCAATAATAACTAACTTCAAATCTGATAACTTGCTCTAATAAAACCAGAATAATTTATAAACAGAAAGTTGGCTTTAACCAACATTAATGCATAAATCAGTATGAAGTTAGCCCCACCCTCATGCAAAAAATTATTAAGTCATTCAGATAGACAAGGAAACCACATTACCTGAGGCGATGCTGTTTCCGCTGTGGACCTCTGACAACATCAGTAAACTCAACTTTCTCTTGTGCCCCCAAAGCAGGCTCATATGTTACTTCTGACATCTTCAATCTATACTTCACATTTGGAACAAACCAACCAAATCCCGATAATGATTCACTGGAATATTCCCACAAGTTGATAATTCCTGCATCATCTACTGTTATCATGGGAGAGACATTGTTTACAAAACTTATTAGTCGAATGGGGTGCTGATGTGATTTGAAAAGCTCAGCCTCTATGTCTTGACCAATCTTGTTAGGTGTCCAATTGGTTGGTTGGACCTGTGGGATGGACATGATGGATTGTGTCGCCCTGTACTTGATTCTGAGAATGTTGCCATTGCTTAAACCCACCATCAAATAGCTCTGCTTCCCAAGAAGTGAAACAGAAGGATGGAATGCAACAGCTGTTGCTTTACTAGTTAAATCTTTGGAATCAGTGAAAGGACCTTGTGTGAAGAAGAAGTCATTTGGTTCAAGACTCAACAATGCAACCAATACAGAAGGACTGAAACCAAGATTCTCCTCAATGGGTTCAAATGACTTTACATCATAAGGCACAGATACAGTGTCACCCAATGACCAGATCATAACAATTCCATGTTCATTAACACTGACCAATTGAGCAGAGTCCAAAGTCCACTGTAGTTGCATGATAACTGTATTTTGCCCACGGCTTGTACGTAATATCCGTGGAGGGTAGAGTGATAAATCCCATATGAGAATGTCACCTTGAACAGTACCCAGTGCAATGAGGGTTTCATCAGGTGACACCGCACTGCATGAAATACCTTTGTATCGTCGTGGTAATGGAAGAGTAGAGAGGTCTACAGTATTCCCCATCCAAAATTCAGATTCCTTGTTTTGAAAGTCTACCTGCTCTGGTGGCAGACTTGCATCAGAAATGTCATTAAAAGGTGTGATGTCATGGAAGTACAATACCACCCCATCAAAAGTGTCATCCTCTTCAGCCAATTTTACCTCAGAGCCTTGCAAGTTGTCAATTGACTGAAAGGGTTGGCTGTGAGCCCAGACATCTCCTTTTCTCTGTGCCTCTTTCTTCATTTGTAAGAGAGCATTACTAAGCAAGACAGCTCTATTCTGCGATTGTGCTTGCGACTGTAGCTCAAGCGAATCAAGCATTATGTCGTCCAACATGTCCCTAGTTTGGGTGCCAAACTCCATTATTTCATCAGCCGTTTCTTTAGCAGCCTCTCGAAGAACGTCTGTTAAAATGTTCCGTTCGATATCTAAACTCAACTGAAAAAGTTCAGCATTTTTCCTCTCAACCTCCAGGTCCTCGAAAAACTTGCTAGCAATATTCACGGCTTGGTGTTCCGTTTTACTCCTGGGCCGATCTCGTATGATAAAATCCAAGACTTCGTCAATCCACGATGCTACAAACTCACGAACAAAATACACATCTTCCAGTTGCCAAGGTTCATATGATCCAATGCCCATTTCGCCATTATACGGTCTTGTTAGCAAATTCATTCGTGTTTCGTCCTTCTGTCTCAAAGTTTCAACTTTTCTTTCAAAATCGGGGATTTTGTTCGTCGTTCTTTGGACCGCCGCGCTCAGTCGTGATGGATGTGACGAAGTTTCTGAAGTTTTTGATTCTCTTCCGCCATTTAATTCATTCTTCAAGGAAAGCAGCCTGGCTCTTTCCAGAAGAATCTCCTCTCGCTGTTTTTCAAGCTGAAGCTTTCTTGCTAAACGGGCTTCTTGTCTTTCGCGAGCTTGCTCCATATTCTACAAGATCATGTACACTCTAATGTGTCCGAATGTGTCCTCTAATGTACACTCAAGGCGAACCACCGCTGGCTGCCATTTTGTTACCGCAGACCGTTTCCAAACATTTCGCGTGTGTCACACGCGCGGTTACACGAAAAGCATCAGGGATCATAATCACTCAGTTTACGCTTTTACATAGATAAATCCATGATGGAATAGTTTTTTCTTCTCCACCGATCTTCAGCAAATAAGAGGCAGGATTCCAGGGTTCATAGCCTACCGTGAAGCTAAATGACGAAATTCTTCCGCACAGGGATTGTCGTGGCAACTCGTTTGCACTTGTCAGGACCAATGCCTGAGGGGCTGCTGCGTTGCATGCAGGGCTCTAATGTCCACAGATGGTTGAACAGTTACTCCCGACTGGCAGTGTTTTCGTTGTCGTTTTTGGTTACTTTACTGTCAATAACTTTTGGTTGATTGACCCCTATTAATTGATACTGTACCATTTGAGACCTCAAGGGCTGACGGTTGGTGAGGCAGCCCGATATTGTCATTTTTGAAAGCCGTCTGCCTTTCCAATCCCTACCGATGACCGTAACACATAACACAAAGAATGAAAGAATGGTTGCTCAGGGTTCGTTCTCTCTCCCAACTTCTTCACGACCTTTGCGACTGGTTTCACTGTGTCGGATTGTCACCGCTTACATTTCATGTGTTTTAAAACTTTCCTCTTTGAGATGTATTCAAATAGGGTTTGAACCCGTGACCTCTTGATACCGCGGTGCAATGCTCTAACCAACTGAGCTATGAAGCCACTGACGTTGGGAGCAGGTCAATTGTAGGTCAATATGTTCCCGTGAAAGAGATGAATGTGGATGATATATGTGAAATAAATCATATGTGAACTGCAGATGTAAAATCAAATGAAGACTGACCCTAGCCGTTGTGGACGCAATTTATTCAAAAGCCAGTCTTCATTTGATTTGATATCCGCGGTTCATATATGATTTATTCAGTCATATATAATTTTTGTGTACAACACCCCCATCGACGCAACACCACAGTTTCTTTAGAAACGACCCCCTTTATTCATTTCGGGAAAAACTGCCGAGGGATTCAACCTCTGGCCAAAGGGGGTAGTTTCTAAACTGTGGTGCTGCGTCGATGGGGAAGTAGTACACAAAAATTTGGTTTTATCAACAGAGTTGATAATGTAAATTGACACCGTACAGGGATTCTAAAAGCTGACGTTTCGAGCGTTAGTCCTTCGTCAGAGCGAATCGAGGAATTATGGGTTGTGTGTAGTTTTTATAGTGCTTGGAGTAGGAGCTACGCTATTGGTGGTAACATGTCAACGTGAAAAATAGGAATACATTAGTTAAATGAAAAGCATTCGTTAATACGGATTAAGGTGCCGATTTGGAAGATGAATTTTTATTCCAGATTCTTGCGGCTTTCCGTCGTACCTTGATGTAGGGAAAGGCCACAGATAGCCATGTGTTGTTTGGAATGGTTAGGGAGATTAAAATGACGAGCGACTGGCTTTGATGCATCCTTGTCATTCTTCTCAACATCGCGAAGGTGTTCGCGGAATCGGTCGTCGCCAAGTCGTCTTCCTGTCTCGCCAATGTATAATTTATTGCATAACGCACAGGTTATGCAATAAATGACATTTGCGGAGGTACATGTGAAGCGATCGGTGATCTTTACAGATCGCTTAGGTCCCGATATTTTGCTAGTGTTAAGAATGAAATGACAAGTTTTACATCGTGAGCGCGCGCATTTGAAAGTGCCCGGTTGCTCATTAGTTTTAAATGCGCTTCTAACTAAAAGGTTGCCTACGTTTTTATCGCGTTTGAATGAATTTAGTGGAGGTTGCGAAAAGATTCTACCAGTCTCGGGATCATTTTGGAGTAATTTAAAGTTACTGAGAATGATACTTTTGACTACATGATTATGAGGATGGAAAGTGAACCCCTATAAACTCCTATAAAAGGAGTTGGCAATCCAAAGATGTGCAATGATAGTTTCAACAAGTACAAATTGCTTACGGATAAAGGCAGCGGCATTGAGGCAAAACTGGTATGGTGAAGTTCGCAAAACTACTCTTTTGTAATAGACCTCATTCATTGTGACAACGTGGAGTAAATAATTAACTCTACCTATTAAACTTCAAGTGTGGGTGAATACATCCAACCATTTGTGGAAGCATTGTTTTTCGGGGAAATCGGCCCATTGTACTAAAAATATTGCTTTGTAAAGTGTAAAAAGAATAGAATAGGATATGGCGTCTTTTGTTGTGTGAAGCGCGTTGGTTATTAGTTTAATAATTAGTTAAGTTTAATGAACGGTAAAAGGGAAGAAAAATTGGGGGTCTTGGTTTTCGGAAAACGCACGTCAACAGTCAATAGATCGTTTTCACGTGACGTCATCACTTTCTAAAATCCAAAAGTAAAAAACGGCGAAAGTTTTTATCCTCATCAGGCATAAGAGGCAATACATTTATTTCCGTTTACAATTTTACAGCTCAATGGTGTGCTTCGTTTGGAAACTAGAGCATTTTGAATTTCGGGGTTATGGCGGTGCGTGACAGAAGGCTACAACCGAGTTTTTTGAAAAATGTATACTTATCTCATGATTTTGAGCTTTTTTAGAAGTTAAAGCATTAGGAAAAGTGCTTGTGGAAATACCTGTTTGTTCAGTACTGATGATCAGTCGCCCAGATAGCCAAAGTAAGTTCCAGTTGTTGACACTATTTTCCGGCCGCCATATTGGTGCACAACAGATGTGCACCAAGATGGCGTTTTCATACTGAGCTCTGTAAATTTCTGCGAAACATTTCGACGAATATCTGACGTTTGGTGAAGGGCAAAGGCCTAAAACTTGGAGAAGTGTCTTCTTTACTTATCGTCTATAACATCACAAATTCTTGACTTTTTCCACCAGCTGGTTTTCGATTTATTTATTTATTTATTTATTGCGTGACAGTGAAAACGATCTATAGCGAAAACTAAGACCCGGCAGAGAGTAGAGTAACGTCTCTGTTGCAAATAGAAGGAGCCTCCCCCCCCCCCACTTTTTGTCGAAAAAAAAAATAAGTAAAATACATTTCCAGAAATAAAAAGTATTTTTCCGTTCCGCGGCTAAAGCTGGTGGATCTCACGGGAGAACATCCAAGCCTGACTGAATAATTCTGCGTTAGAGTCAGCTCCGTCCTAGTCTCCACACTTTAAAAATTGCTCCGCGGGCCCTGTTCTAATCGTATTAGGGATTTAACGAGGACGGCGACGGCAACGAGAACGCCACAAAACTGAATAGGCTTAATGAGCAAAAACAATGGTTCTGCACGTGCTTTTTGCATTTTGGTACATTTCTTTACCGTCCTCTGCAAAACAACAACGTGAAATGACCAATATAAGGTTTTCTCGAGAATGTGAGCGTATGACAGCAAAATCCTTTTCCTTTTTCATTGCTGGATGGATGGATGGCCTTTATTTTAAAACGATAAGTATTAAAGCTACATGAGCTTGTGGGGTCGTTTGCAATTAACTAATCACTAAGTAAACTAATTAGGAGTATATCATAAATTTAAGTATATACAAAGTCATCTTTTCTAAAATTACAAGTGGATGCCGACGTTATCTTGAAGCTAAATTCATTAAAATTAGCTAGAGATTTAAGCTTTAGCCTGAGATCACGATACGAAATATTTTCTCTCAGGGTACTGCAGGGTTGCTTTGACGTCATTCATGCTAACTTAGTTTCTATAGAGAGTTCGCCAGCATTTTCCAAGTTAAACAAATTAGAATGATTGCTAAAGAGTTACAAAAACGAAAGTTCTATTTTTAAATGACGTTCTCGTTGCCGTCCTCGTTCCTTAAACTTCCTATAATTGTTAAGAGTGCAAAGTTTATGGATATATTTTTGTGGCTATAGCCTTACAACTACATGAACATCCTTCTTCAGCCTTACAAAAGCATAAGTTTATCCGTAGCCTCTCTATGTACGTACATACTGACAAACTCATCGAATGTCGCGTTTTAAGTTCCAAGACGTTCCACGAGACGGATACGTCCAAATGTTTCTTGATTTTAATTGTGGTTGTTTATCATGTCCCGTCGACCTGTAATAATCACATGTCTAACAAGTGTAAGTGAAGAACTTTTGTTGAAACTGGCGATTTCCTCTCGCAAGTAAGATCAGAGGACGTTTTGTCAACCATGTCGGCCTCCATTGGTCGGCATGTGATAAATAAACAACATTCTCCATTTGGCGTGAAAATATGCTCGCATATGTGTCCAAGGACATTATCTGTTCCGAGAATCGAATAGTTTCGCTCTCGGAAAACTTTAAGTTTCAAGGAACTGATTATGTGCAAGGATAAATATCCGAGCAGATTTTTAAAGCCAAATGGGTGTTACTGTCCTTATTATCCTTGAAATATTTTTCGCAACACGCATTTGGGGAGTATATAAAATAGTCTCCATTTCGCGCGAAAATATGCTCAGATATTTGTGCGCGGACATTACCTGTTCCGAGAAGCGAACAAGGGGTGAAGGTTAAACCACACCACAAAGTTTGGTAAGGCTAAGCAACGCTGCTTAAAATTCAAACTAATTTTCATTTGTTTGTAACACCCCATGTCAGCGGATTACGATGAGTGAACGTGTTAATACACTGGAATCCTAACTTCACGCTCCTTTAATTCCATCCTTCACTGATTCGTCGCCTGTCCCATTGTTCGAACAAAAATTCAGCCTAAAGAAATAAAATGTAATTAGCCTATGTAGAGATCATGGGCATTATACTCAATTGACTAAAAATACCAGAAGCAACATCGCCAAATTCTGACAAGTGAGCTTCGTTAACGTGTTAGTTGCTCGGTGTTTTCAAGCCGATCCAAATATTTTACATTGTGGATTACGCTATGAATTTTTAATGCAGTACAAAAAGAGGTGAGACAAAAGGCACTCCCGTTAGTTCGAGCGGTTTCCGCCGTGTGCTGCTGAGGTTCATTTTGAAATCCTTGGTTCGCGGTCTTACTGATGTGCGCTGTTAAGGATCAGAGTTCTCTACAGGTTAGTTCTTCTAGAATTATTATCTGGTTACTGTGAAATTTGTCTTGGCAAGTTATTGCCAACAACATCAAGCGAACATCAGCGATTTAAGTTTCGTTCTTGAACATGGCCGGTTAATCTGAATAAAATCTTGTCAGACGAACTCAACCTGATTCCGTTGCTCAGTTTCGAGATGATGATGTGAGCGTCGTAAGATTTTCTGTCGCTAAACAGCAACATTTCGCATCCAGACCCGAGTGTACACAATTTTAAGTAACTCGTCTCCTTTTCTTCTCTCTTCTTAGTTAGATGACATCATGAGTGAATTATAACTTACACGATTGGTGGAGCGTGCAGGAACGATTCGAAAAAATCCACGATTACACAAGGTAAGATTTCACCGGATTTGTTTTTTTTTTAATTCGTTTGTTCGTCCATCTTTCTCTTGCATGAAACACGCACCGTAATTCCGCAACATAATAGGGAGCTTAAATGAGTACTGTCACCGGGATTTTTGCTGTTTTTGGTTCAGTTCTGCCAAAATAACTGCCTTTTAACCGTTATCGTGCAAAAAAGCAGGGAGAGCCAACCATAATAACTTTTTTGGCGATTTTTCAGTGCATAGCTTGAAATTTTGAAAAAATTGGCAAGCTTTTCAAATTTCAATCCATTTCCATCCTCGTCACCTTTGATGGAATACAGGAGCTTATGCTGTCAATGCAGTACTGCGGTATTTAGGAGCAAAGCCAGACCATTATTTTAAGATTTCCACTGATGCATTAGCACCTTTACCCTTTTAAGTGATGGTACAATAGCGTGACAGTGCCTCTTTAAGCAGCGAACACGGCAACGGCAAACGAGAACGCCACAAAACAATGGGATTAATGAGCAAAAACGATCGCTCCACTGCACTTGCGTTTACAGTTTGGTACATTTCTTTATCGTCCTCTGCAAAACAACAACGTGAAATGACCAAAATTTAGGTTTTCTCGAGAACGTGTTCGCACGACGGCAGGTTTTCCTTCCTTCTTTGCCGTAACACCGCTCACAGTAATTTAGAGCATGGACAGCTCGTGTTGAACGAATTGGAATAATCGAGAAAAAAGTTACCAAAACGAGAAGTTGTATTTTGAAATTACGTTTTTCTTACAGTCGCCGTCGTCGTTGCTTAAGCTCCCTATTGTGCTGTTTTTGCGACTGCACGCGACAGCGTCAAATTCTATTGCTATCCGAGTCGAAATTCAGTTGAATGAGTGGTCAAGATGCCCTAGCGTCTGTCTATATGGTGTGGTCCGTTCTGTTTTTATTGTGCAATAATTATTGTCTAATCGATCGGTTTCTATCTTTCAGGTCAAAATGTGAATGGTTATGAAAAACATACGATTGGGGAACGCAAGCCAACAATGTTCAATCACCCTGCCACTCAAGCTCCAGCTAACTCAGATAAGTCCAACACGTGTTATTCAATTCAGTTAACTGGAGTAACGTGTTAAAATTTACTTGAAATAATAAGGGCGACCAATTGGCGGTATCTAGTATGTTTTTGCAGATTGCTAGTCAATTAATTTCCATTTATTTGAATTAGGAAGTTTTCGTAAAGTCTATATCGTTTTAACGGTGGGGACAAACATCTCTATACAGTGATACCTAAGAAGATAGGAGAAATTTTGGGTTTTTCCTTTACCGCCAAATTTCAAGGATTCCGAAAAATAAACACCGTCGTGAATTTCAAAACGAATTTATTTGTTTTGATTCATACATAAATTATGCATTCAAGTTAGTCCTTTCCACGCCAAGTGGTGCTCAGGGACCTCCTCCGAGGTTTACTTGGAGGTTTCTGTAACCCATCAGAGGCTCGTGGGGATAAGTGGCCAGCCCACTCCTGACGTGTGCGAGGGCAGACGAAAACAGCACCAAGAACTTATGTTCCCTACTCTAAGTTTCATTCGGCGTGTGGGTTCTTTGACATCCCCTTCCAGTTTCACGTGTGGAACAGTGTAGGAGATAAGGCTAGCGGCTCCTGTCCAACGACGCGATTATCTGAACTGAAGCAGTCGTTAGAGCGGTACACAGCCAGCATGATCTTACCAGGAACCCTGGTTTGTGGTTCGTTCTGGGGTTGAGCCCGCACCTCCTGCTCAGCAGTCCGATGCTCTGCCAACCGAAGTAGCATCAACAATAAAGCGCTTTTTCAACTGCATCGCTGTCACGAAATTTCTATTTTTTTGTTATGTTTCAATTTAGCTTTTTGTTTCAGTTTTTCGGTCTTAGTATTTCGTATGGTCTTAGTGTTAATTAACTAGTGTTAATTCAACGTTGTAGTGTGGTTTGTAATTAGAGATGTATTGTAACGTAGTCTGTAACTAAAAGCGTGTAAGTTAATTGTTCTTAAGTGTTGATTTAGCAAAGCGTTGCTATCATAGGATTGTAAGGTATCGTGTTTAGCACACATGAGTGTAAGTAACATAGGAGAAAATAGTAACATAGCAGTGTAAGGTACCGCGTTTTACAATAATTATGTATGTACGGTGTTAATTGCTAAACTAATTATGCCTATATATAAATGTAAGTTTCGTGGTTACTGGCTGGTGGTTGAAGTGGCAAACAGTCGGTTGTTGGAAAGTTGACGAAAGAATTGAGAAGAGGAGCTGAACGGCCTTTCCTTGCTAAAAGACATTAGCAGACGCCGACGAAGGTTCAAGGACAAAACCCATTTGTCATTGGCGGTGTTTGTGGGCCTGAGGGTAGAAGGAAGAAGAAGTTGAGAAGTTTTACGGAGAGAAACGGCGCGTCGCGTTGACTGTGGACCTAGCTGTAAAAGCAAAGAAACAGTTAGAAAGCAAAAGCTTGATATACCTTCAAGGGGATTTGCCTGCGGGGGAATGAAAGGGAGGGTGCTTCGAAAATTTACCCCTCCCGGTTTGTAGTCTACTTTTTGATTTAATTACACCCTGGCGTAGTCTCGATAGAAAACAGTAGAAATCGATTGGATGATTAAAAACAAATCAATGCAGTCGAACTGAATCCTTGTTGCTATCAGAGATAGATAACAACAAAAAACTTGAACAAAAATATTTGAATTGTTATCAAAAAGCAAAGAAGATAACAACGAGAATATTTCTGATCCATATATATGGCTTATAAGCAATACTGTAACTTCCATATGTTTTGCAGTAGATAACAATTGCAAAACTCAACTTCTATGGGGAATTCAAAGTTGAGATCACTGTCTACGGACAAATCGTGTCAGCGTACGAATGACTTCGCACTTTTTCAGCAGTCGATTACAATCGTACACTACAACTGGTATGTGGTTCTATTTCCCGGACACTTTTCCTCTCGGTCAAACACTCCTCTTTGTTCTTCTTCTTCTTCGTAACATACAAAATCCATTCCAATGGGGAATGGCAAGTAGTCCACTATAACTTTCTATCGGCCGGAGTTGTCTCGTTTAGTCGGCAAAGCTAATATCCTCTTCAAAAAGTTCACCGACGCACATTTCATTGCTTCGTAAGCTGCATTGTTTTACTTTCATTGAAGTAATTCCTCTCGAAATACACAAAAAAGGTTTAGTTTGCGGAAACAGTTATCGCGTAACAAAGTTTTTCAGTTCGGCTTCAGTTTCGGAATCAAAGCCTGACCAAGGCCCAAATATCTGAGGAAGATTAAAGTAATACCTCGATAATATTTTGGGAGCTTATTGTAATGTCGGGACAAGATGAAGGCTGAAAACCTTTGGAGAAAACACCACTTTAATAAAACGTTTACTGTCAGAACAGCAAATTACTATGGTGACATGCCTTCGCATCTGCCATTTGTATGAATTGGTTTGCCAGGCCCGGGAAAGTTTGTTTCAGTGGTCACATAACTGAGGCATAAAGTTGGTTTGCATAACTAAGGAAAATTTCTAACTAAACTTTACATGTACACTTGTCTTTCAGTTTAAAATTAGAAAATTCATAACAGTGTGTAAGTTTCATTGAAAAGACGAATTCATCGTCACGAAAATGCAACGCCAAATTCGATTGCTACGGACTGAACTGAATCGAATCTGTTTACGGCATGTTTGGGTTAACGGAAGTAGCTGACCACATGCTATTTTAATATGAAACTTTCGGTTGTTGCTTTCTCGAAAGTACATATGAAGTCAAATGCAAAAACAATCCGGGAACTACATACCGTAGTTACTGATTAAATCAGCAACGTTTTGATTTCAGCGATTCTCAAATCAAAGGAACTGGTGTATTGACGCGCCGGAAGATTCTTGGAATGTGCACGATTCGTTTCTATTGATTGTTCCTTGCGTAACTTTGAAAGCTTTATTTTAAGGTGGTTTGCATTGAATTATAAGATTATCATATACTGGGTGCCCTATTCTTGATCTAAATTCAAATCACTCTTTTTTTATTGTTACCAATTCAATAAAACTCAGTGTTTGTCGATATTTTGCAGATAGAGTAATGCTCTCCAGTTAAAACTTATCAAAATATCCAAGCACAAGTGTTCATCGGGTGTCTGAAGCTTCGATTTTAATTTCAGTTTCTTCGATGAAACCTCCCGATACTTTCACAGAATAGAAAGACGAAAAAACAAATATAGGTTAACAATCGCAATAGCGGTTTCCCAAGAAAGAAAAAATAGCGGAGGGAAAGCCCTGGGAGCGAGGTTGCCAAGATCCTTTCCGTTTTTAATTTATACCTTAAGGCCGATACACACGAGGGGTTAGCATACTCCAGAAGCAAAGCCCCTCCTGTGTATCGATCTTTATTCTTTCTTTATTACAACGGTATTTCCAGTGCCGATCATGTAAAATAAAAGGCCTAAAGGAGGACATGTGGTGACTGGTAGTGAATAGCAACCACAATGGTTCAAGAAGAGTTGCGGAGTTTTAGTTTATTGCTAAGTATTCTTTTAAAATTTGAGTGTTCGACATGTACATTCTCTCCACCAATGGGTGCAACATTGCAAAGGTGGACACAATGGTACACAAGAGGTTTTGCGATGTGTCCGCCGTGATTTTGTTATGTCAGAACCCTTTCGGTATACCAGAATTCACGAATGGTCTTTGTTTATGTACATCTCAGATGGCCTAAAAAGGTACCCCTTAAGGGAAAGTAGCTTTGTACAGTTGATTATCTGGATTGTTGGGAGTACTCCCTTTCGATCGACAACTGTGATATGTATAACTGGAGGGGATGGGTTACAAGTCAATTACGTAGAGCATAAATGAAATTGCTTTAAATTTTTGTTTGATATTTAAGGTAATCAAAGGCTTTAAGTAAACAAATCTCGGGATTTGTGAAAGGTCAAAGAAATGAAAGTTCGCATGATTATAATAAGGATCGTGAATTCGGATTATAACGAAAAGATCGATACGAGTCTGCATAACCTCGCAAAGGACCACATATTACGTCGTAAATAGATCAAAGTGTGTCTGCTGACATAATACTAAACATAAATTTGCTGTTATCCGAAGAAAGAACAAGACGCCAAAAGCGTTTACGCGGGATGTGTTGGTCGATGTTCAATACAGTAACACTAAATTTGAATAGTTGCCCACAGTGAGAATCTATCTCTTCATACGTACAAATAAATGGAAATGTAAACAATTAGTAGAGTATTACAGGCATCGTTCGATAAGTTGTGAGTGAACATACTGATTCGATTAGTGAACTCGCTGGTTCGATTCACGTGAACTCATTGGTTTGATCAATGGAACACTGGTTTCAAGCACACGCCAGCTATCCAATTATTCACGAGTCAACAAACAGGGAAATTGTTGGTTCGATCGCTGGCAAACACACAAGTTTATGTCATGGCAGTGTTCATGGTTCAATACACAAAACCAGAGCAACGTTGAAATGCAAAGGCGTTTTATTTTCGGCTCGAATAAAGCTACGCAAAGCAAAGCAAGCGAACTGCTAGGCTCTTGTATAGCACAACTTAGGTCAATTTATTGACTCAAATTGAGCACGTTTTTTTACAAACTTCACTGATCAGACTGATAAACTTTGTTGTTTGGAAATACAAGACGAATCGAAGGATATAAAAGCACGGCCGTGTAAATTCGCATCCAAACCTGTATTTTTTTTTTTCAAAGTGGATCCCCAGTCTTAAGCAGTCAAACGAACTTCAAAACCACACTTTCTGATCTGTCCTCGAAGAGGGATTTCTTCATCATTATCACCACGAAATAGCCAAGACGACCGCCACGTCAAAGCACATGGGAAAACGAGTCTACAATGTTCTACGTTTTGACTACGTATGGCTCACAGAGATCGGAGACATTCGACATTCGTACCACGATTTCTCTTGCGCCACGTTTTTGAATCTCCAAATATTTTCATTTGAAATGTAATATTCAATAAAACGGTAGCAATTACAAAATGTATAAAAAGCAGTTATTATCATTACAACCCACGTTAACAGGTTGAAATCGATTACAATAACTCCGGTAAATCTTGGGGTGTTTTCGGTCTCACTTCGTGAGATTACTCCGAAAGCTTCCGAAAAGTCACGGACACTCTCACTCACGCACCCGATGACATTATGGTGACTGGCATAACAGCCAGTACTGACCACAAAAAGAATTATTATAATATTACAATTAAAGTTGTTACAGAAATTTTTGCCGATTTCCATCGATTTTCTTTAGTGCCTTCGCCAGGTATACAGAAAATTTTAGTGCTCCTCAGGAGTTTCTGGGATCGTTTCCAGGACGGAAAGATGAAACAACATTTACATATCCACAATCCCATGGAAATCTAATCCTTTGCGTTTTGCCAATCGGTTTCTTTTTAGTTGGCTTTTACGCATAGCACCAGAACCTAAACTATAAAATTTTTTTCTTTTTTTTCTTTTCTGCCATCCATCTTTGATTAAATTTAGTGATTGCTTGCAACAACAAGGAAAAACAGAAAGCGTAAGATCTTCAGGAACGGCAAACCTTGCTAATAAGGGAGGGGAGACTTGGAAGACGGTGGGTTCATGATTTCTGAGGATGATAGGATTGAAGAATGGAATTCTAGTAGAATACCGCCGCCAGGTTGCCTCAGTTGTAGAGAACCAGACTGTTGAGCGGAAGGTCGGGGGTTCAAACTCCAGACCGGTGCACAAACCAGGGTCCTGGTAAGATCACTCTGGCTGTGTGCTCAACGTCTACTTTGGTTCAGATGATCCAGTCGGTGGGCAGTGACGTTAAGCTGCTGGCCTTGTCTCCTTCACCTCCCCACGTAAAACTGGATGGGGACGTAAAAGAACCCACACACTGATCGAAAAGAGTAGGGACCGTAGTTCGCGTTGCTGTGGTCTGCTCTCTCACACAAGGGTGGTTGGGCTGACCACCTGTCTCCAAGAGCCTCTGTTGAGTCGCAGAAACCTCCTTGGTAACCTCTTAGGAGTGCCACTGGGCATCGAGAAGATTACACACGCACACACACATTCTTGTAAAATAATTTCATTGAAGGAATTTCAATTTCATAAAAGCAATTTCACTTTGATCTTCAAATAGTGTAAAAAGAGAATTTCAGTTCAGGTTTCATTATTTTTCTACTCGGATGTATCCCACTCTTTCTAATGCTGTTCATTTGTTTTCTCTAGTGTTTTAGTAATACAACCGAGATAATGGAGCAAGTTATAAATACAGCCATCAGGATAACATTTGGTCAAACACATTCCACTATGGGAAGGTAAGATTTCTTTGACCTTGTTATAGGTCCTCTTTTTTGCGTTATTTTAATCAAAATATCCCAATCTCCCTGCTGTCCGAGTTACGACGACTCCAACACTGCATACATTTACTGCTATTGCAAGAACTGGGAGTTAGATTTGTTTTACACTGCGCGGTAAGGAAACCGGTATTAAAGACTTCATAGTTAAGCTTCTTTGTAGCCACATGGATTACTTTTACCTCGGTTTATAGTTGATTTTCTTTGAGCTTTGGTAAATAATTGCTGAGACGTAAACTAAGGACAACTCAACGCTCCTCTTTCAATATTTTCTTCCTACCGGGTCAGAAATTTTCCAGTCAGGACGGGACGAAGCTGGTAATTTCAAGCTGAAATATTGCTTTTCTTTACAAGAACAATACTTTGAAATTTGGTCACCCAAAAGTAAACTGCATACCTACAGAACGTTCAGCCAAAACACCTTCTTCTGTAGTATTGCCTTCAATTCGATGGTGTCGCTTTTCTTTGAGCTGGTTTTTTGAAACTTGTAAGAGATTTAAAACCTATATACATTTGAACTTAACAAGATTTTTCGACCTTCTAGCCATTAACTTTCCGCAGGTGTTTGCGACTGGAAGGAAAACAGATTAATTTGGTCATTTTTAAGACGCCTAAAATCAGCAAAAAAATATTTTGAACACTTACACATTTCAAAACCTTTTATAATAAAAGCACAGTGTGATAAAAATTTAAAATATCCTGCATTGATCGCATTTCGGAAAAAATATGCATAATTAAGCCCCATTTGTACGACATTCATTTTAGACCCGGCACTCCTAAATTTATTTAATTTGTTATGTAAATGCAAATATGTCGGCATGCGGGCCAAGAAAATCAGGCGGACCGAGACCACCTCGTGAGGTGGTCCTGACCCGCCTAAAAAGTGACCCGCGTGTCAAAACGACATTTTGCCAGGCTTCAGTGACTTATTAAGTGACCACAAACTCAGTCAGGGATGCGCAAATGTTGTCTCCGTGATTCACTGATACAAGTACGCACACAAAAAAAAAGTTAGCAATGGTTATTCTAAATTCTGCTGTCGACGCGAGGTAATACAGGGTTATTGCAAGTCCATACTTTGGAGTAACAGCCTTTCAAATCAATGTATCTTGACGAGACGTACCTTTAGAAATTTCATGGAGAAGACATTCAGAAGTTACGCGAGTTGGCCTCGAAAATTTGCATACCAAAGGTCATCAGGAAAACTTTCTTCGGCCATGTCAAACCAGGCGAAAAAATTGGGATGCCTACCGTACCTCTCTCAATCGCGGAGGGTTTAATGGAACTACGTCACGCTATTTTAGCATATTTTTAAAGCTCAAAATATGTCTTGCGGCCAATTGAGATCCAAAAATAATGGTCTAGTTTTGTTATTTAAGACTGTTATGACACTAAAACTGTTTCATGTCGTCCGATGCTACCAATGCGGCAAGGATGGAAATGGATTGAAACTTGAAAAGGTTGGGCCAACTTTTTCAAGTTTTGATGCTATCTCGACAAAAAACAACAGAAACCATATTATGGGTTGCTCTCTTTGATAAAATTAATTTGATATCCACCTCATAGTTTATCAGGAACATTGTATAAATAAGTAACGGTTTTTGGAAAGCATAGATCCAAAACCACAAAATCGTCGTGACATAGCTCCTTTAAACAGCTGAAAATAGATCTCCATATCTTTCAATTCCATTCTACTGCCGATTATTCATAAGAATTGTATCTTTCTACTTTGAGTTCCATAGAGCTTTACCTCAATTTCACTTGAAGAAATTATCTCTTACAAGTTTTAAAAGGATCGCTGGGAGCGTGACGCCATTGCTTTCACAAATCCTAACTTTTGTCTTCAGTTATGCATGAGTGAGTTGGCTCAGAGACCTTTAATTCTGCTGTCAAATTTTGTTCAACCCAAGCAAATTATGCGAGCCGCTGTAAATATGCCCGGAGGCTCTTTAATTTAAGAGTGCCTTTCTTATTTCAGAGGTGTTCTTTAGAAATGAACATCGAAAAAAATAAAAACACATTTTTGTCGTTTAAGTGTAGCGGACCACGCCAATACCATAGGCCCGCGATGGTATAGATGGTTTTGCGTCCTCCTTTGATGTGTTTTCAAATAATAGTGACTGGATGACGAATATAACCTGAAACCGTCAACTGTTGGATCTTTTTTTCGGCAGAAATCTTGTTTCTTGTATACATAACTTGACTCTGTAACAATGCATCTGTCAGATCATACATAATTGACGCTTATGATTTTCTGCCTACAGGTTGAACTGGAAGTAGCTAAGACATAATTGATCCGGTTGGATCTTGGACAAGCCAAGGAAATGAGCAGTCAAGATCAGCAGTAAAGTGTAACCTATCAAGTATTGGAGGGACACGCTGAAGCTGTACAACTACAATACCACCTTGATTGAGATACGACCGAGTTCTTTTAACCTGTTTGCCAGCCGGCAAAAGACTGTACTTATAATTTCTAAGAGGCTTTCCCATAATGATTACAGAAAGCGAAGAGGTTCAAAGGGTAACAGCATACAAGCATTTAAGGATTACAGCTTTGATCGAAGACGAAACTAATAGAGTTTGGTCTCTGCCCTGATAAATTAAGGAACCTTGAATTTACTTGTGCCACAACAGAACCTCAAGCCGTTTATTCCATACATTTTTTCACTTTGAATTTGTAAATATTACTTCTTAGTACTAAAATCTATTTCTTCGCATGAACAGCAACGGAACTTACAATTCTGCAACGAAATTAGGAAATATTTTGCGCACGTTTCATTCTTGTTGTAATTTTCTAGCATTGCTATCGAGTTCTGTTTTCACAATCCAGGCTCGGCTAAAACCAAAAACCAAATAGAACATTTTTTACCAAAACTTTTATTTTGTGCTACTTAATAGTTTCTTCTTCTCGTAAATACGTTTTTACGAATCTATTTCGTTTTTCTTGCGTTCCTACTAAATTCTGTTTCCACAATCTAAACTCGGCTAAAACCAAAGTGCACTTACGAAACGTTTTGTCAAAAGGTTTTTAATTCACGGTACTAGACTCTTCTTCTCGTAAAAGGTTTCGGAATTATCTTACACTTACAGATCGCAATGATTTAATCCTTACAGTATTTTTGGGTCGTCGTGGTCTAAAACATGCATTCAAGATTGCAAATATATAAATGCAAAATAAGAGTTTCAGGCGTAGTACTTTAAATTTCTGCTTTAGGTGATAATTTGCGATACTTGCTTTCCCCTTCTCGCGAGAAGGTATCAGGATTCTAACTTTTTTTCATAGATGTAATTCTTACTTTCCTGAGGTCTTCGTCATCTAAAACGATTGAATAATGCAACAATACAAGAGATCCTAGCGCATTAGTTTTAAACACCTGTGTGTTCTAGACTCACTAACTAGCAATGACAAAGAAGAAAGTTGCCGAAGTCCGGACAGGAGAGAGGAGAGAGAGAGAATTTGGCATAAATAGTACTATAGTTAACAACTATTTTAGTCGTAGCACTGCAGCGATGTTTGTGATACCCCTGAACACAACAAGGTAAGTGAACAAATTCCAATTCGAATATAGTGGCTTTCAATTCGTCTTTATGGGACACTACCATAACATAGATTCAAATGGAAAATAAGTATATTTCCTTAATGTCTTCCGTTTTCCTTACGAACTATTTTTTTCCTCCACTACAAACTTTCAAATAAGAGCACCGATTGTGAAAATGACTCGATAGCCTATGATTTATTATTTTGAAACCTGAAACTCAAAATTTTCAAATAACAACACGTTCTTTATCCGTTTTGGAAAAGACTTCATAGGCCTTAAAATACTTTTTCATAAGTGGCAAACCAAATTTCAAGGTTCCTGTTCAAACGAGTAAAAACACCCCAATTAGTTACAATTGGAACATACTATAAAACCGACAATGAAGTCAGAAATAAACTTTCACAAAAACTAGAAATATTTCCAGTAATTCATATGCCCTATAAAGGACAATTCCTGATATTTTAGACTTGAATGTGATGTAAATGCAATACCAAATATGTAGATCTAAATCCGAAAGACAAATGTTAAGCTCTTCTCAGAATTTCATAAAAAAGTAAACATAAGATGTTTATTAGCTGCAGAACACGAAATGACTCATATGTCTAGAAAATGTAGTAAAGAAAAATAAACTAAAAAAATTAAAGATGGCAAATAAAAAAACCAACCCTTCACATTACAGTAAGAGAGAAAATAAAGTGCTGCAACAAAACGCGGCAAACTTGTCTGTCTCCTTGTTAACTTTATAAAGTAAAAAAACTTAAGTTTGAATGAAGAATATAAAAAAGGAAAAGTAGGAAAGGTACACATTGCACTCGGAAGAGTGGGAGAGGGAGGGTGGGAGGTACTCCCAACCCTCCCTTCTTCCACTCGGAAGAGTGGGAGAGGGAGGGTGGGAGGTACTCCCAACCCTCCCTTCTTCCACTCGGAAGAGTGGGAGAGGGAGGGTGGGAGGTACTCCCAACCCTCCCTTCTTCCACTCGGAAGAGTGGGAGAGGGAGGGTGGGAGGTACTCCCAACCCTCCCTTCTTCCACTCGGAAGAGTGGGAGAGGGAGGGTGGGAGGTACTCCCAACCCTCCCTTCTTCCACTCGGAAGAGTGGGAGAGGGAGGGTGGGAGGTACTCCCAACCCTCCCTTCTTCCACTCGGAAGAGTGGGAGAGGGAGGGTGGGAGGTACTCCCAACCCTCCCTTCTTCCACTCGGAAGAGTGGGAGAGGGAGGGTGGGAGGTACTCCCAACCCTCCCTTCTTCCACTCGGAAGAGTGGGAGAGGGAGGGTGGGAGGTACTCCCAACCCTCCCTTCTTCCACTCGGAAGAGTGGGAGAGGGAGGGTGGGAGGTACTCCCAACCCTCCCTTCTTCCACTCGGAAGAGTGGGAGAGGGAGGGTGGGAGGTACTCCCAACCCTCCCTTCTTCCACTCGGAAGAGTGGGAGAGGGAGGGTGGGAGGTACTCCCAACCCTCCCTTCTTCCACTCGGAAGAGTGGGAGAGGGAGGGTGGGAGGTACTCCCAACCCTCCCTTCTTCCACTCGGAAGAGTGGGAGAGGGAGGGTGGGAGGTACTCCCAACCCTCCCTTCTTCCACTCGGAAGAGTGGGAGAGGGAGGGTGGGAGGTACTCCCAACCCTCCCTTCTTCCACTCGGAAGAGTGGGAGAGGGAGGGTGGGAGGTACTCCCAACCCTCCCTTCTTCCACTCGGAAGAGTGGGAGAGGGAGGGTGGGAGGTACTCCCAACCCTCCCTTCTTCCACTCGGAAGAGTGGGAGAGGGAGGGTGGGAGGTACTCCCAACCCTCCCTTCTTCCACTCGGAAGAGTGGGAGAGGGAGGGTGGGAGGTACTCCCAACCCTCCCTTCTTCCACTCGGAAGAGTGGGAGAGGGAGGGTGGGAGGTACTCCCAACCCTCCCTTCTTCCACTCGGAAGAGTGGGAGAGGGAGGGTGGGAGGTACTCCCAACCCTCCCTTCTTCCACTCGGAAGAGTGGGAGAGGGAGGGTGGGAGGTACTCCCAACCCTCCCTTCTTCCACTCGGAAGAGTGGGAGAGGGAGGGTGGGAGGTACTCCCAACCCTCCCTTCTTCCACTCGGAAGAGTGGGAGAGGGAGGGTGGGAGGTACTCCCAACCCTCCCTTCTTCCACTCGGAAGAGTGGGAGAGGGAGGGTGGGAGGTACTCCCAACCCTCCCTTCTTCCACTCGGAAGAGTGGGAGAGGGAGGGTGGGAGGTACTCCCAACCCTCCCTTCTTCCACTCGGAAGAGTGGGAGAGGGAGGGTGGGAGGTACTCCCAACCCTCCCTTCTTCCACTCGGAAGAGTGGGAGAGGGAGGGTGGGAGGTACTCCCAACCCTCCCTTCTTCCACTCGGAAGAGTGGGAGAGGGAGGGTGGGAGGTACTCCCAACCCTCCCTTCTTCCACTCGGAAGAGTGGGAGAGGGAGGGTGGGAGGTACTCCCAACCCTCCCTTCTTCCACTCGGAAGAGTGGGAGAGGGAGGGTGGGAGGTACTCCCAACCCTCCCTTCTTCCACTCGGAAGAGTGGGAGAGGGAGGGTGGGAGGTACTCCCAACCCTCCCTTCTTCCACTCGGAAGAGTGGGAGAGGGAGGGTGGGAGGTACTCCCAACCCTCCCTTCTTCCACTCGGAAGAGTGGGAGAGGGAGGGTGGGAGGTACTCCCAACCCTCCCTTCTTCCACTCGGAAGAGTGGGAGAGGGAGGGTGGGAGGTACTCCCAACCCTCCCTTCTTCCACTCGGAAGAGTGGGAGAGGGAGGGTGGGAGGTACTCCCAACCCTCCCTTCTTCCACTCGGAAGAGTGGGAGAGGGAGGGTGGGAGGTACTCCCAACCCTCCCTTCTTCCACTCGGAAGAGTGGGAGAGGGAGGGTGGGAGGTACTCCCAACCCTCCCTTCTTCCACTCGGAAGAGTGGGAGAGGGAGGGTGGGAGGTACTCCCAACCCTCCCTTCTTCCACTCGGAAGAGTGGGAGAGGGAGGGTGGGAGGTACTCCCAACCCTCCCTTCTTCCACTCGGAAGAGTGGGAGAGGGAGGGTGGGAGGTACTCCCAACCCTCCCTTCTTCCACTCGGAAGAGTGGGAGAGGGAGGGTGGGAGGTACTCCCAACCCTCCCTTCTTCCACTCGGAAGAGTGGGAGAGGGAGGGTGGGAGGTACTCCCAACCCTCCCTTCTTCCACTCGGAAGAGTGGGAGAGGGAGGGTGGGAGGTACTCCCAACCCTCCCTTCTTCCACTCGGAAGAGTGGGAGAGGGAGGGTGGGAGGTACTCCCAACCCTCCCTTCTTCCACTCGGAAGAGTGGGAGAGGGAGGGTGGGAGGTACTCCCAACCCTCCCTTCTTCCACTCGGAAGAGTGGGAGAGGGAGGGTGGGAGGTACTCCCAACCCTCCCTTCTTCCACTCGGAAGAGTGGGAGAGGGAGGGTGGGAGGTACTCCCAACCCTCCCTTCTTCCACTCGGAAGAGTGGGAGAGGGAGGGTGGGAGGTACTCCCAACCCTCCCTTCTTCCACTCGGAAGAGTGGGAGAGGGAGGGTGGGAGGTACTCCCAACCCTCCCTTCTTCCACTCGGAAGAGTGGGAGAGGGAGGGTGGGAGGTACTCCCAACCCTCCCTTCTTCCACTCGGAAGAGTGGGAGAGGGAGGGTGGGAGGTACTCCCAACCCTCCTTTCCGGGATAATTTATTCATATGTGAATTTGTTACAGTTTTTTTAGTTTTAAGGACGGGGAAATTGAGATATCGGAAAGATAACTGTTAATATATGTACAAATTTAACAGAAATTAATGTGTGTCATGTTTAAAGAAGTAATTTATTCATGTTGTGAAGTTTTTTGGGGAGGGAGGAATATTGGTGCGTTGTTGTACTAACCGCTCTGTTATGCAGTACTTCTAGGGTTGACCTTTGAACTCTTGGGAGTGATTAGCATATTTTTTCTTAAACTAAGGGGGTAGTATATGTGAAATTGGGAGAAAATGGGGGTGAATTGAGATTGAAAGAAAGGTAAAAAGGTATACACATAAATGATAGTCTGTTAATGGTGAAAGAGGCACGTTATTGTGGTTGAGGACGGTCTGGGCTTGACGTAGTTATTTACTTAAAATTTAATGTTTGAACCACTTTCAATATTTCACACTTATCCCTTATTTTCATTGTCCCAAGCAATTCTTCTTCCTTCCAAAAGTTTACAGGGTTACTGAAACCATTTTGTGATTCAAAGAAATCTTGGTGAGGCATTGACGGAAGTGATTAAAAGTACAAACGACAAGGCATTTACAGGTAAGCCCAACCCTCTCAATATATTGTCCAGGTGACTGGACAAACTAATCAGCCAGAGGTTATGTTGATATTACCCCAAATTCTCTTAACTAATGCACAAACAAAGTTATAGAAATGAGAATTGATATTGGAACTTGGGAGTTACAGTTAATCCTTCTTGTTCTCAGTGCAAAGAGTCTCACTAGTTCTGTTTCCGTTTTCTTAGGGTTAGCTTGGGAGTCGCAATTCTCCTTTTCGTTCTCTCTCTTATGGAATGAAGTTAAATGGGTTGAACTTGCACTCTTTCCCCTTCTTCACAGGGGTTAGAGAAGGCCTTCTCTTCTTAGCGAGGGAGGGGTGAGAGGTTCTTTCATCATTAGTCCCCAGGGCATCACTTTAATATATTTGTGGTTTTTAATTAATTTTATTTTCCGAGTTTGATTTGCTCTTATGGTGTTTTGGGTGCTGTCTCCAGTGTGACCAGTTCTTTTAATTTTCTATTTCCTCGTGAGAAAGAGCTACTTGTTTCATGTAACTGATGTATTTTGCTTTTTCACTAAAGTTTTTAAAACATTAGTTTGCCTAAGTACTGGTGGCTGTGGACAAGCACTTTAAATTTTAGTGCTAAGGCTTCGATAAATGGTCCTATACAACAATACGGCTGTGACTCGAGGTGGTAGCTGGGGACAGTTCTTTTGAGTATCTTGCACACGGAGGGTCTCCTGTTCCCAGTAGGAGGGGACTGAAATTGGTTCTACATCCAAGACCCCTGTGCCAAGCTTTGTTGGTAAATCCCCAAACCATAGGCCTTTGTTACTTCCCAGTTAAAAGTAAAGTACACAGACACAGGGGATTGGCCACATCGCCCTTTATAGACTTTGTGGCAGTTTACTGTGAAAAGTGTAAACTCTAACAGTTTTTTCCGACTGTTTGTTCTTCTTATTGAGAGCGGACGCAAACGGAGAGTTTTGAAGATAGGCCACAAGCAAAACGAATCAGCATTGAAAACTTCAACTCTTTGTGTCCTACGGCTGTTTTTATTGCTGTCTTTGTGTATTTTTGTCCACATATTTTCTGACCCTGTTTCTGTTTATTTTTTGATTTTGTAGTTTATACCTTTGATCGATCACAGAAGTGCTCTTGGGGATGGATGGCCAGGGAAATGTATATTACAAACCAAAGTAAACAAATAAATGGATCTTAAAATAGGGTCTCTTAATGTAAGAAGATTAGGAGACAAGGCAAATCATCGGGAAACGTTTAATTGGCTCCGCTCGAAAAAGATGTCAATATTTTTCCTTCAAGAAGTTCATTGTACTGAAGAAAATAAGCATGATTGCCGGGCAGAATGGGGATATCAAGTGCTATTTAGCTGTGGCTCAAGCAAAGGTACAGGTGTTGCCATTCTTTTTAACAACAATTTTGCCTTTCAAATTTCTAAAGCTTATTCAGACCCCGGGGGACGCTTCATAGTATGTGACTTTATTACAAATGGGAAATTTTTTAAGTTTGAACTAGTGAGCAGCACGTCTGCGAACTCTAAGAGTTGTAAAACGATTTATTTTATCCAAATTTTTTGGGGCCCACAGTTTTAGCTAAAACTGTGGGCCCCACAATTATGTTACGCACAAAATATGTCACTCCTTGCACACCCCGCCGCCTGTTTCCTACATGCAAATCCGCTCTCGTAGGTGCGGTTTTACGTAATGTAAAAAATTCTTTTTACTCTCTTATGTAGGTATATATACAGGTCCCCTGTGTTGTATTGTAAAACATCCCTGATGAAGTGTGCGTCAGTCACACGAAACGCGTAGGATAAAATACAACTCTTAGAGTTCGCAGACGTGCTGCTCACTAGTTCAATCTTAAAAAATTAAAAAATTAAAAACTTAAAAAAAATCAATTATACAACAAACTAAGGATGAATATGCGAAGGATGTGTTTGTACTCTGGGAAATGGTAAAACTGAAAGTGAGGGAGGAATCAATGAAATATGGAGCATCTAAGAAAAAGAAAATGAAGCAGGAGCGAGAGAATATCGAACAGTCAATTGAAACTTTAGAAAAAGATATTACAAATATCTACATAGATGACTCTCAAAAACAAAAAATATGGTTGGAACTTGAAACAAAGAAAGGAGAATTAGAGCTATTGATTGAATACCAAACAAAAGAAGCTATTCTCAGATCCAAATCCCGATGGTACAATGAAGGCAAGAAAAATACTAAGTACCTTCTTGATTAAGAAAAAAGACATTGCAACCAGGGAACTATAACTCAGATTAAACTAATGAGAACAATTTGGTTGTCACCAACAAAGACATTTTGAACGAATGTGTTTCCTTTTATGAAAGCTTCTATAGCTCCAAAATAAACAACGAGTGCCTCACTGAGGACTTTTTCCAACAACGAAATAAAAGGCATTTGAATGAAAAAGAAGAATTTTCTTGCAAAGGACTGCTCAACAGGGAGGAATGTCTAGATGCGCCTAAAACTGTCTTCGGATAAAACCTCTGGAACAGATGGTCTTCCCGGTGAATTTTATAAGGTTTTCTGGAACGATTTGGTTGATATTCTTATAAACGCTCTCAATTACTCATATGAAACAGGAAAACATTCTGTATTGCAAACACGAGGCATCATGAAACGTATACCCAAAAAGGTTGCCGAGCTCAATTTAGTTAAAAACTGGTGATTGTTAACGCTGTTAAATTATGATTATAAGATTGCGACTAAAGCCATAGCGAACCAAAAATTGTGCTTCATAAACTTATATTAGGAGATCAGACAGGCTTTATAATGGGTAGATTTATTGGGGAAACTATTCGATTGATCGACAGTGTTATTAAATATACAAACATTCCAGGAATTCTTCTTTTTCTTGATTTCGAGGAAGCCTTTGACACATTAGAATGGTTTTTTATTCATAAGACTTAAAAAGGTTTTTGGCTCTGGGTCACAATTATTACAATGGATTAATGTTCTCTACTTCGACATAGAAAGCTGTATTTGAAATAATGGATGGGCAAGTAATTTCTTCAAACTTAATTGAGGAGTTCGGCAGGGCTGTCCCCTGTCGCCCTATTTATTCATTTTATACCTCTTACTAAACTCGAACTGAGTTCGAGGTCCGTCCTGTAAGTTATGGACCAAGTTTTTTCCCGTTCACTTATGGCTCAAGCGCAAAGCGCACGGGCCATAAATCAACAGGAAAAAACGAGGATCCGTAACTTACAGTACAGACCGAGAAAACGAGGTTAGTAAGACATTTGTTATATCTCTGTGGATAATTGGATGCGCGGGAAATGAAACTTTCAAATTTAGCGGGTCGTACAGGAGAGTACGGCCCGCAAAATTGACCAATCACAGCACACGCACTAACTGAGAGACATAATAAGTAGAAATAATGGCAGAAGCTTTTTGAAGAAGCAATAAAATCAGGGGATATCTATAAATAATCATGAAATTAACCTCAGCCAATACGCAGACGACACCACATTTATATTAGACGGTTGGAACATTCCCTAGAAGAAGCTCTTAGGCTATTAGATAATTTTGGAGATATGTCTGGACTTAGACTCAACTGCAGCAAGTCGGAAGTCTTGTGGATTGGCTCAAGAGCAAAATGCGATCTTAAACTTTGTGCAGAAAAAAATTTCAAATGGTCGAGTGAAAACGTCAAAGCACTTGGAGTGTGGTTTGCAATAGAACCAAATGTAACATTATCTCAAAACTACAAAGACAGATTGGAAAAAGCATAGAAGATATTAGGCTGCTGGAAATTTCAGAGACTCAGTCTACTACGAAAAATCATGGTTTTAAAAAAGTCTAGACTAGTGGTACCAGAATTAGTATATATTCTTGCCCCTCTCCAAATGGATGCCGAAACAATTAAAGACTTTCTTTAGAACGAAAAAGTAGACAAAATAAAGCGTAATGTAATAATAAACAACTATGCTGAAGGAGGACTTAAGATGATTGATATAGCTTCTTTTAACAAATCCCTTAAGACTTATTGGATTAAAGAATCCCTCAGTATTGAAAACAGTAGCAGCTGGAAAAGTGTCCTTGATTTGGAACTTCAACCCTACGGAAGCAAAGTGGTGCTACTAGGAAATCTTAATAAAAAAGACATGCACATTATATTTTAGAAATCAGATCCTTTTGTTAAAGAAATCCTTGAAATCTTGTGTGCCACATCCTTTGAGGAGAAATTCACAAACTGGTTTTTTTAAGGGAATAACAAAAGTTGAAAATTTAATGGATGAATTTTCTAAGTTTCCGTCACTGAATGCTTTTCAAAATGAATACGGCCAGCAGGTTTCCCTCTTAAAATTTTACGGAATGATCTCAGCAATTAATTGTCTACGTAGACAGACAGAGGAAACACAGGCTGGCTAATTGAAAGCTTCCATTTGAAATTCCTGGAAAAGCCAAAATCAAAAGACTTGTCTGTAAAAAGCTTCTGTCAAGTAAAAACGAAAAACCAAAACAAAGCCAAGAAAAATGGAACAAGGAAATAAACATTGGCTCACACGAACTAACACATCATCTGGAAAACAACTTACGAATTGGCTTTTACATGTAGAAAGAATTCCAAACGTATAGTTTTTAACTTCAAATTATTACAACGGCAATTAGTGACCAATACCTTTCTCGAAAAAGTGGGACTTGTAGATGATGAGGTCTGTAATTTTTGTCAGAGTGAGGGACAAAGCCTTTGCCACTTATTTTGGGAATGTGAAAAAACAAAGCTGTTCTGGAAAGGCAAAGTCAAGAAGGTCTGCCAATTTGCTCCTCACAGATCATGTGTTCAGTAAGCAGAGAGACAGCTTAAAATTCCTTACCAAAGGAGATAAGATGACTTTCTTCATTGCATGGACAATGGTGTAGTTTTGTAAACAAAGAGATTCAGTGCTGTTGTCCACAGGGCTGGGGTGAGCTTAAATACCAGGTCACCAACAAGCAAGCACTGGAACGTTGCTGTTATGTTTGGATAGTATGCACACGAGCATTTTTGGCATCCAATCTTGACGCTATGTGACAAAGATAGCTTCCATGGGCAATGAAAAGGACCAACACAAACAGGAACTCTGTCTGTTATTGCCATTCCAAATCGACAGAGATAATAATAAGTCTCCGTTAGCAGAATAATTTTAATGTAGGTTCGACTGTTGCCGTTTCAGGTCAGCAAAGATGAAAAGATGCTATTGTTAGCAGAGTGGGTCCTATTCTTTGCAGACTTGGCGTTGTCACCCACATTTGAACAAGCTAGAACCAACCACACATCAAACGTCTGTTTTTCTGACTTTCCAGCGAGCACAACAGTCCACGATGGACTCCGGGTATTTAGACACGTCCTGCTCTGAAACAATCCCCCAAAATAGCAGCCGTACAAACGAAAAGAAAGGGAAAAGACAGAGATAATAAAACCGTCACTGTTATGTATTAGCATTACTTGGTAGCATAATGGCGAGTGTTACTGTACACTTTTGCCTCACAAAGTAGACTTGTCACAACTTTCCGCTGCTAGGAAACAAAGGTATTTTTTAACAAAATTAATAAAACCAAAAGGAAATGCTTTGACACACGCTCCTTCATGTTGTTACGAGTTTGTAGTTGTTAGAGGAATGTAGTTTGTAGTCTGGGCAGAACGCAGGGTTGTCGGAACAGCAACAAGGGTATTTATTCCAAAAGAACGGAGTGAATACTGCTCAACAAACTCAACAACTTCAAGCGTGAAAGTCACACTGCGACTTCTGTCACTCTTGAATAAACACGGCCTCTGCCAAATATACACGCGACCTCTCACATCTGAATAAACACGGCCTCTGCCAAATATACACGCGACCTCTGTCACATTTGAATAAACACGGCCTTTGCCAAAACTTTACAGCTTGTAAACACTACTCACTCTCTAAACCTCGAGCTCGGCGGCTAACATACCTTTCATATAAATTTATACATTAGTGTGGTAATGTCTTGCAAACGCCTGTTGTAAAATGTTAGCAGCTTGGTGGGGGTGAGGAGTTCTTTGTACGTTTCAGATTTGGATCTATAATACGAAATGTAGACCTTTCGAGCCTTATAGACAACAACAGTAGTTGCTGCAGGGGTTGCAACTTGTGAATATTACCAGGGATGGCGCTACGATTTTTCAATCTGGGTCCTCGGACCCAAATGTCTGGTTAAATTGGGGTTCCAAACATTTTGGGTGGGTCCCCAAATTCTGGTGAGTGACCCTCCCCTAAGAAATTCTTTTTGCTGTTGTTATGAGAAAGAGTGACTTGCAAATTACTGTCATACTGTTAACTAAGCTTTACTGTCTTTTTCTCTGTTTGAAAACGTAACTTTAGACAATACAATGTATTCTTAATTGTATTTACCCAACCTTATCATGACATTAAAGTATTGACAACCCAACTTCTGGCCAATGCATGATTATTTTTTGACAATCAGATAAACAGAATAGCATAGTCAATGTCATGCATACATGTAAAGCGTCACTATTTTCTACAATTACGGTGCCCTTTAAAGATCTGCTTTGCTCTCTCAAAATCAAATTCTGCAAGCGGGACCCCCTCAAATGCAACTTTCATCAGATTCTCTAAGATTTGCTCTGACAGTCTGTTTCTAAGGCCCGTCTTGATTCTGTTTTGGCAAGGAAAGCCCCTCACATGAAGCACTAGACACAGGAATTATCAATGCAATATTGGCAAGAGTTGTGAAAGTTGGAAACTGTTCACAAAGTCCTTCATCATCAAGGAACCTTTTTATGAACTGCTGCATGTTCATAAGACGGTGAGTGTTAAGAATAAACTTGAATTGGAGGTAGTCTGCTCTTGTGACATCTGCTGCCATGCAAACTCTTTCAGCCATTTGTCTAAAAACTGGTTATGTCTTCCTCCCTTTTCACGGTTCATTGCCAAAATTGTTACAGGTACATGCACTCGAGCAGCACAGTAAAATCGGTCCACAATCGAACAACGGCAAACAAACATGGCGGAAGCTCATTCAAGTTTCCCGGATCTGTAAATCGTTTCCAGTCCCTTTTGTGTAGTTAAATCCAATATGTCAACCACGATGTGAATTTCGCTTTGTTCGCAAATTTTTTATGTCACTCAAACAACACTATCTGTTCAAGATTCAAAGTAAGTGGAGTGGGTTCTTTAAGTCAACATCTTGCGTCCTGGGACGCATTAAAATTTTGATGATGTATTTTTTGCATTTGGTTTGCATAAAAATGCATGATTTCTGCATTAACCCGATCTCTGATTACATACTCGTACACTTAGTACTATACATTGTACATAGTCATGTTTTTTTTAAATAATAGTTCGCCTTCATATTCACCAATAGGCCATATTCATATTCTCGGTATTGAACTGGATCTAGCATGAAATGGAGGCTCTTGCGGAGGAATGCATTTACATATGAAAGTACAGGTGTCCCAATTAGCTTACTGTATAGCTTAATACTTTGACACAGGAAAAAAGTTATTAGTTATTAACTATTTATTATATGTTTGCATTTCCTTTGCTGAAAATTTAAATTACAGCCTTAAGGAAGTTCTCAGCAGTTTTTTGGCTTTGGGGTGTCTATTGCAGGGTCCGACATTGCGACTGACTGGTGGCCAATGCGACCGAAAATTGAGCGTTGGCGACCAGAAATTTAGAACTGGTCGCCAGCAGGCGACTAACCTTTTGTCCCCTCGGCATTTGGAATTCCAAGGTAAATGGGCTTTTTTTAAAAGAAAACATAAAGCTGCCGTGGAGAATTGTAGTAAATGACAAAGCGACGATTTTACGATCGCCATAATTACCCGGCGCCATATTGTTTCAGTGGCTACTCGCAATTCTGATATCGCGGGCGAAAACGTGACGTGGCGAAAATTGGCGAAGAACAGATACTTGAGTTGCACACTTGATTAAATCTAAGTATTGAAAGAGGGCCCCCATATGTCTAGTACACAGAACTTTACAGGAGACCAGTATAGTTCCTGCTAAATGGAAATAATAAGAAAAAGAAATCCGAAGCCTTCGCATGAACGTTGACAAACACGCTCATTGAGATGTAGGACTATGTTATCGTTACACGGCTGTTGTGAGTCTCTCCTTTAATAGTTGTATGTAATAATATTGTGTTAAATGGAAACATTTTGTTTAATTATTGTGAAAGAGTTTAAATTTTGTGCTTTTACTATAAATTAACGTAAATTAAAACTATTGGAGTAAAACGAAAAATTAATACAACCAAACCAAAAAAACTAACACTTGTCTTTGGCGACCAAACCCTTCCATTTGGCGACCAAAATTTTTAGGTTAGTCGCCAATTGGCTCCCTTAGAAAAAAGTTAATTTCGGACCCTGTATTGTAACCAAAATTTCTTATAGAAGACAAGCTTCAATTTCCTTGACATTATAACAACTTTTCAATGCATGACTAAAGTTTATTTTCCCATAGATTTCCAAGCAACAGCTGTTAACGTTGCAACAGTAATGTAACACAAGGCCGCTCATTAAAAAAAAGCTCAATTATCTCGAAATCCAGCCGGATACTTGATAACGAAAATGAGAATGTAAACTACTCAAATCCTGCGACTTGTGGGCCAAGTAAGAAAAAAAATTGTGAGAGCATTTTCAAAATAATATTAAAACTGCAAATAAATTTTTAAAGGTTTGTTTTGTTCATTTCTGCATTTTTCTCTTATAATAAGCTTTTTAAAGAAATATGAAACTTTTACATCTTTGTTTTCAAGAGCTGACCAAGTGATGGTAAATTACCAGCCGAGCTGTGACGATCAACATGTTGGTCAGCTGATGGCCTACATATGCAACAGTCAAGGTATTGTCCAAGTTTTGAGTGACATACCAACCAAGTGTGGACTGAAAGTGGTCACCAATGGTTCACCAATGTAAAGATCATGGCAATCACCTCTTAACCAAGGATTCTTATGTGTAATTACAAGATCACTCACTTTCATACTTTATACAGAACTGTTTATAGATGCAGGGTTGTCAAAAAGTGCCAGCGACCAGTAATATTGCCAGTAACTTTCCTAGTTTCACCAGATACAATTTGCCACCCACCCCTGAGTGCCATCTACCTTCCAAGATTCTCCTTCTACTTAAGGAGGCTGGAAAGGGTTTTTAGTTGCATGTACACGCGCAATCTACACACACCATATCAAAATCAAGCACACCGGAAGTTAAATACTGCTTAAAATTGCGCAAACCGGAAATAAAATCTGCCGAAAACATTTGTTTTTAGCTCGAAATTTTGCTCAGTGACCTACATGCACACACTATTCACGATGACACTTCAAATAATTATAAAAGTTTCGTTGAAAATTATCTGGTGGAATTTTATGTAAGCCATAAAACACATACTTTTTTAAATATCTTTAATTCTACTAGATAAATTTTTTTCATACTGCCTGAAAAGTGAAAGAATTTAGGCAGTCCCAACAAAGGAATAAAAATGGTAGGTCGCCAGATTGGTTTTTCAGGTAATTTACAAAAACTGCATTTAGAGGACCTTTTTGTGGACCTGGTGCATTGCCATGGTAACTGACATGATGTCATAGGCACCCTTAAAATATAGCCCAACAATAGAGTTCCAAGGAGACATATAGTTTGCCTACACCATTAAATATCCTTCTTTGAAATCTTACATCGTTTTGCAAACACTACATCAATGAAAAACCCTTTCGAGCCGCCTTAAATTATCTTTGACACCCCTGAAATGAATTTAATGGACACTACTTGATAATCTAAGACAACGCTGACCTTTTAACCGATGCAACAGATGGTGTCTGTCTGTGATCTTCCCTTACACAAAGAAATGCTCTGAAAAATAGAAAAACGGAAAGATAGCAAAATAAAATTTGTAAACCCAACACAAGCTACAGTCATGCAAACAATCCTTACAGTGGGGTTTTTTACTTTGACTGCTATGCTTTTGCACAGTGGTCTGTTTCTGTTAAGTTTTTTTTTTAATTAATTATTTTTCATGAGAATGCAGCTGTCCATTGCAATTGACAAACTGAAAAGGCAAACATAAAACATTGCGATGATGGGTTAATAATATTATTGAAACATGTCACCATGGTCTTACAGTGCAACGCACCTTACCGTGGCCACCCAACAAACATTTTTACAAGTTGGCCAATCAGGATACGTGAATTTGATTGACAGACACACCTCTATTTGGTTGAACATTGCGTGTTGAAACTTTCTATGGAGGTGTGTCTGTCAATCAAACTCGCGTATCCTGATTGGCTAACTTGTAAAAATGTTTGTTGGGTGGCCACAGTAAGACGTGTCACACTGTAACGCTATCACAAATATAAACAAGTGATTCAATACTTACACCAAGCCTTAATTGACCCAGCCTTGTTTAGTGAAGCTTAAAAAATTGAAAGGCAAAGTAGGAGTAAATGTTAACATACATGTAATTTGTTAAACAAAGTAGCTGTAACATAACAAGGAATTAGTCATTTGGTGAATACCAACTTTGTTTCTCAAATGTTTTCCTGTCTTTGTCATAAGATAGAATAATGTGTTTGCTGCAATACATGTAATTTGCTTAGGCAGGTACACTGTAAGAAAACGAACTCCTAATAAAGCTGGCTCTTTGGTACCCTTCCAAGCTATCCCATTTTAGTGACTGGTTTACCCAAACAAGATGTGCCCACCAGACACATTTCATTGGGAAAGTATAAAATTCTTTCTTTCAAAAAATGAGTTACTGTAAAGTAAGAAAGATCAACCAAAGGTAGAAAATGTTAGCTTTGGTTGATTTAAGGGATGAGCATCAATCTACTTAGAGAGAAAGGCCCCACGACTGGAAAGGCCTCCCTCTGCCATTGGACTGGCTGGGTTGCTTCTGTTACATACTGCTTTACAGTGTATATGGGAATTCTCAATAGCGATTTAAACTGTATCAATATTGCAAAACGTTCATAACTACAGGGCCATAACAGTTCTACAAATGATTGCCATATTATTGGCCACATAATTTATGACAATGACTGCAATTCCAGGTTTCTTGGAATCGCAGTCACGATCAGTCATCCAATCAGTGATCAGTAGCCATCATCCAATCAGTAATCCAATCAGTGATAATTATCAGTCCAGGGTCCGAAATTGTGCTTTCCTGGTTGCCAATGCAACTAAAAATTTTGCACTGGTGACCAAAATTTCACAACTGGTCGCCAGCGGGCGATTAACTATTTCATGCCACGATAATTATACAAACAATAACTTGGATTTTATGCAAAATCGATTAATATAAAATTCAAAGCCGCCTGCCAATTGGTCACTTACTTTTTACCTTTCCGCTGCTTTTGAAGTATAAAACTGATTTTCATGTTGTTACAAATCTACCACAACATTTCACAGCTACGATCAGTGCGAAAAAAGCATTTTTCGTTCCTTTATGTGAGTCATTAGTGGAGAATGGAGCACTCAACACTCAGTGGAGGTTCAGGGGACTGGAACGAGAAATGCTGCACAGTTGTGGCCTGGTGCAAGCAATATGAGGATCCGTCAAATGTCTTGATAGAACGCGAAAGGAGAGATTGTTTTGAACATAGAGCAAAGAACCAAACAGCAGTTTTTCAGTCAGGAACATTTCTTCTCCAAAAGGTAAAGACAAGAGAAGGTACAAAAATGGCCTGAAACATTTGGCAGTCGCACGAAACTGTGTATAAGGCTGACATTCGATTCGTTTGTCATGGTTTTTCGGCGGTACAAAACGTAGGTGTGTTTGTATTTAATCTTATTCGTTAGTGGAAAAATCGTTCTTATTCTTAAAAGAAAAATTGGTGACCAGAAATTTTGGTTTGTGTTTCACTGTGAAGGAAAAATTTTATTGACACTTTTTGGTGACCACATTTTTTCATGTAGCAACTGAAAAAAAAATTTCAGTCGCCAGTTGGCGCCTGCCCAAAAAGTTAATTACAGACCCTACAGTCACCCAATCAGTGATAGTTATCAGTCACCCAATCAGTGATCATTATCAGTCATCCAATCAGTGATTTGCATTATCAGCCATCAAATCATTGATCATTAACAAGCAACCAGGTCTTGCAAGTAAATCCTACTTGACAAAAATCTTAGTTCTTCAAAAAAGAGCACTTTAATTTATATTTTCCATAGAGAGATGTGAACATGCAGTCCCTTTGTTTATTCATGCCGATATTTTACCTCTAAATTTTCTTTATTTCAAATCCGTCTGTTGCTTAATGCATGATATACGAAACCGGAAGGTACCTAGTAACATTTTAAACCTATTCAGCGACACTACCAGTATTCACTCTTATAACACTCGATCTTCGTCAGCAAATAAATTCTATATTAAGAAATCTAGGTTAGAAATCCAAAAGAGCTTTCTCAAGAGTAGGAGCTAAAATTTGGAATGAGATGCCAGCATCATTAAGAGAGCTCCCCAAGAAACACTTCCAAACAAAACTCCACTCTTTCCTTCTCGACATTCTTAAGAAGCATGATGACTATATTGATAATTGCCAAATTATCTCTGCCCTAAAAACGTACAATTGAACTTGAGTTCTTCATTCAAACATACCATGTAAGAGTCATTGAACTTGTAATTTATGTTAACAATTTAACGATTTAATGATTTGGTACAATCTGTTTAAAAATTACGTAAGTCTCCTCTTGTAAATTTATTATTCATTGTAATTGTTTTGTATGAATGTTTTTATTTTCATTGTAATTGCTTTGTATGACTGTTCCGCCCCGACTAGCAATGCTATTTGCGGAACAGTCCTTTCTACACTGGATATTTATTCTATAAATAAAAGTTGTTGTTGTTGTAGTCATCAGTCATCCAATCAGTGATCTCCACATGATCATTACATGTATTCTTAGAATAATATTAGATTGCAATCATATCACATTTTTAAAGAACAACAACAACAATTCGTTTCCTTCATGTTTTACATGTAGGAAAATCACCCAAATCATGTATAATTATTATTACATTTCCCAAGCAAATCCACTACATTATCCGGGGCTGTTTTCTAGTGGTGCCCAGTCACCCCTGGCGACTTACTTTTGCCATTGGGCGACCAGAAAATATTAGTTTTTGCAACAAACTTATATGCTGGGCGCCTTGGATTTCAAGGGTATAGAGGTTTGGGCTCCCAACTACTTTTCTTAGAGCACAGCCTTGATTATCTTAGCATTTCCTAAACAAAAACAATATCAATACTGTAATAAGGTAAAAATACCTTGATTTTGCCCCTTTACTGGTTTCAAGAAGCATTGTCCTGCATGGTTTGAAATACTCTTCAACCTTCTCAGAAAGCTAAGGTACATGTATCTCTCTTCCTTTTCACTCTGAAGCTACATACACAACTTTCTGATTCTTCGAGTTTTGATTGCCAGGAAAACTTGTTTCTGCTTTCTACCATTTCAACAGAACAGCAAACATAGTTGTTGTATGCAAACACCACAAAGTCCCCTGTCAAAAAAAATACAACAAAAATCAAAGCCAAATTTGAAAATACTTTAATCTTGAAATCAAAACATGTTAACCATCCAATTCCACCTTTTTGACTTACATTGGAGAGTTCACTAATTTTGGGGAGTTTTAAAAACATCTGTAGCGCAAACACCAATTTGTAAACAAAAGTCTGTGTATTCATAAAGCTGGTTTCAGTTGTGTTACAGTGTAACTCTGACCCTATCCACTTTTATGGGGGTACTTTAGAATAGGAACACTGGGAATAGATCATTAAAATGATTCATCCTGAAAACTCCTCTAATAAAATTAGTATCCCTCTACAACAAAGACAACTGTATTGTACAAACATCTGAATCCATTTCTCTGGTATTCTCTTTCATGATTGAATGAGATTAAACCATGTTACTTTGATCAAAATTCCCCAAGCACCAGTTGGTTCAGTTGATACAGCACCAGATTGTTGAGCAGAGGGTTGCAGGTTCAAACACTAAGACTGCATCTCAAACTAGAATCTAATAATAGGTAACATCATACTGGCTGCATGCTCAACATCCCCATGTACAGTACCTCAGTTCAGATGATTGTGTCACTGAGGAGTGACAGTAAGCTGTTGGTCTAATGTTGTCCTCCTTCATATGCAAAAATTTGAGGGGAGTATAAGAGGGAAAAGAATTCGCACACTTATTGAAAAGAGTAGGGAACAATCCTGCTGCTGTGATCTGTCCTCATGATCGCATATCATGACTTGTAGCAATCTCACTTGCGGCCGGGTCGAAACTTAAATTGAACAGGAGCTAGTACACGTATGTAAATGTAAAGGACTGCATGTGTGAAGTATTTGTTCTAAACTTGTATCTTCCTGGCATATTGTAAAATACCAGTCAAAAGTGCTCTTTAGAATCAGCCTCTTTTCTTTTTCTCTTCTTTCCTGCTTTCTGATAACGTTTTTATAATTTAATTAAATTACGCTTGATGCGAACTGTAAATCTTTCTTCCCAGTACGAAAAAGCACGTCGGTAAAACTGACTTTAGCTCGTTGAGCACCACGTGGGCCTTTAACAGCACAGTACAAGAACCTGAGCAAAGCTCGGCATGGTAGCATCGTATCAGCGGTCAATTATCAATGGTAATTTCTATTCGGAACTTACCGATGTTACCGTAACCCTCATTTAGTTTTGAAACGTTCAGGAAAAGTCGTTGTCGTCCTAGTTTCGAATAATCCTCTTGTGGTCAGTTTGTGAACATCACCAACGAACGCGGATAAAAATCCCAGTTTTCGCGCTCGGAACAAACGCTACGTAATGTAAGAGTCATCGTACGGTCGCGTTCTTGGTGCGGGCTCTGGGGGATTGGAAATCAGCCAAAGTTTTCCCATCCCATTGGCGCAATCGTTCAGACACAGTAGTTATTTCGACACGTACACTGTGTTGGCAGGAAAACATGAGCAGTTTTTAATGACCATATATGGAATACTTATTTTAACAAGAACATGTGACAAGGTCTACTAAATGTAACGCACTGACTAGTCACACAAGAACTAGATATTGTAACATCTTTTTTTTTAAGAAATGAATCAGCGTAATAACAATGCTAACAAAGAGAAACAAAGCAAACAAAATGGAAAATAAAAATGATAAAATTTTAACTGTCTCAATACTCAATGTCTCTGCAGATTGCTTAACACGAATCAACTAGAATTTCAGTCACTTTGTGTAACTGCCAACTAAGTAGCATAGTCACTGAACCTAGGAGGTGGTCTTATAACCCGGGTTCGAGTTCTCTTGACATCTGGAAGAGGATGCGGCGTAGACGTCTGCCTTTGTTCTGGTACTGTTGACAGCGTGCTGTTTTCATGGTTTGAAGGCTGACTTTCAGTGACTTCAACCGACTTGGAACAGGTTGCTGGTTGCTCAGCACGCTTCAGGAATTGTCGGTTTCCGCGAAGGATTTGGTTGTCTGAATCAGTGTTCACCACATAGGATCTGACAACTTTTCCAGACAGGTACCCATTTTCCAGGTCTGATTTCTTGTTAATGGTGCAACTCTGACATCCTGTCCTATTTCTATATCTGGTAGGTTGCGGGAAGAGCGATCGTGGTACCATTTGGCTTTTTGTCTTCTCAATTTCAGCTTTTCAGTAACATTGCCTGCAACCTTGGGATACAATAGGTTAGTAGCTGTGGGCAGTAGGGTTCTGGTGCGGCGAGACATCAACCTTTGAGCTGGACTTGTTCCAAGTGACTCAGTTGGTGTGTTTCGTTGATCTAATAAGGCTAACCAGGGATCTTTGTTGTCCTTGAGCGCTTTCTTGATAAGGGACTTGGCAACTTTAATTAACTGCCGATTCCACTTTCCCATTAGCCCTGTGATGATGTGGAGAGGATGACACATGGAGAAACTCCCAGTCTTGCGAGAATTGGTGAAACTCGTGGCTGGTGAACTGAGGACTATTGTCTGTCACCAATGTATCCGGGATGCCATATCTGCTGAATTGTTCCTTGAGAAAATCAATTACACAGCTGGAGTTGTTCTCTTGCAGTTGCTTCACTTCAATGAAAGAGAGAGTGATGTCAAGTGTGGGAGCTAGAGAGTGGTGCCAAGTGTGGGAGCTAGAGAGTGGTGCCAAGTGTGGAGTTCTTAAATGCTAGCTGTGACTTGTTTACGTATTTACGGGAAATCAAAGCGAGGGGATGTTTCTGAATATATATACAGCTTTTGATATATAGATATAGAGTAAGATGATTAAAGTGGCTGTGAGTTATTTAACTTGGAAACTAAATTATAAACTTCTTGCAGTTATATGGTTTTTGTTCCCTTTTTGAAAAGCGTTATTGAAAGCTCCAAAAGAGAAGCATGACACTTGGGTTACACTTTGCGCATGAGGATGTCTTTGTAACGTGGAATAGCCAAATAGATCTTTTGCGATTATCTGAAACAATGTTATTGAATTCGTGTTCAGCGTCTAATGATGTCACAAGTTATCGTACAGGATCACACAAATTGAAAATAAAATTGAATTTCTTTAGCACTGAAAAGGCTCAAAAAGTGAGATGTTCATAAGATGACCCTAGAAATATCCTCATACCCAGGGTGAGCCACCGAAAAGAAAAGAAAATTATGAGAAAATGACAAAAAAACAAGATCATTACAGTCGCTGGGAGATTTTCCTTCTCAGCTGGAGGACTGGAGATTGAGTGCCAAAGCTGGAGTCGAAAGCTGGTAACTTTACATCTGTGTGGATGGACCCGGAACGTTCGTTAAGCCGCCTGCATGTTGACGTGCCAGTTTTTGGCACACACATGTATGGAGCAAACACACCTCTGAAATTTTCCAGCAACCTTCCATTATTTACACCATTGTCCCTTGACGACTGTGTCTGAAATCTCTGGTTGTATTGCGTTACATTTCGGTTTGCAAGACTACTGTCTTTCAACGAATGCGTCTGAAATTAAACTTCGGCCGTTTTGCTGAAGGTCCCTTGCTCGTCGCCAGAGCCTGCTTCTCTTTTGAACGCGACCGTGCGAAGTTTCTTACATGACGTAGGGTTTGTACCTAGCGCCAAAACTGTGAACCGCGTTCGTTGGTGATGCTGGCATATAATTCATGTCAACACACTTATAGTCACCCACATATACCTTACAAAGCTTAGTTTACACTTGTAAACCCAAGTATACCCTGATAAACCCTAGTATACCCTAGGAAACCCTACTAGACACTAGTAAATCCTAGTATACCCTGATATAGCCTAGTATACCCTGATAAACCCTAGTATACCCTGATAAAACCCTAGTAAACCGTGATAAACCTTAGTAAACCCTGATGAACCCTAGTTTACCTTTGTAAACCCTAGTAGACCTTAGTAAACCCTAGTATACCGTTGTAAAACCTAGTAGACCCCAGTAGACCCTAGTATACCCTTATAAACCCTGGTAGACCTTAATAGACCCTAGTATACCCTTATAAACCCTACTAGACCCTAGTGAACCCTAGTATACCCTTATAAACCCTGGTATACCCTTGTAAACCGTAGTATACCCTTATAAAACCTTTTTGGTTTAACCAAGATGAGGGTAGGAAAGGAAACGCAGCGCTTCATGAGTTCTGTGATAAGTTTTGCTTGCAAAATCAAATCTCTGAACCAACAAGGGTTACTGATAAAACAAAAACGCTTATTGATGTGATTCTGTTCAGCCATCCTGAACGTTTTGCCACCTGCGGTAATTTGCATTTAGGAGTAAGCGATCATGATTTGGTGTTTGCGGTTCGAAAAAACAAATTTGCAAAGCCAAAAGCACGTGAAATAGGCCATATTCGTATTCTCGGTATTGAACTGGATCTAGCATGAAGTGGAGGCTCATGCGGGGGAATACATTTACATATGAAAAGATTCCCCCGCAAGAGCCTCCACTTCATGCTAGATCCAGTTCAATACCGAGAATACGAATATGGCCTAATACCGGAGTATGCGACAACTTCACAATGACACTTTCTTACGGGATTTAAGAAACGTCCCTTGGGACACTGCCTATATATATGATAACGTGGACGACTTGTGGGATCACTGCGCGACACTTTTCAATGAGATTCTCGATAATCATGCGCCAATTAAGAAAAAACGGCTGCGGGGCGATCAATTACCGAGGATTATTCAATCTTGACGCCCAAAATCCCACTGAGGCCTCATGGAACGAGTACAGAAAACAAAGAAACAGGGTCAGTTCACTTAAAAGAAGAGATATGAAGGTCTTCTGCATGGACGCCTCCACAAATTCAAAATATCTTGGCGAGTATTGGAATAAAATGAAGCTCCTATTACCCAACAAGGGCAAAAAACAATCTAAAATAATTTTGCTGGAAAACAAATCCCTTGAGACTTACACTCTGACTGTGAAACACTATTTCGGAGGCTTTATGAAGTTAAGGAAAGTTTTGAATCATCGAGAAAGGCAGAGTAGCTCCAAAGAAAGTCACGTCTCACTGCGCCTGATGATTATCTCATAGTAGATGCTAATGTCCCCAAGGGCTACTCAGCGATCCTTTGATTCATCTGAGCACAGCGACCCGTTTTGGGGTCGCTGAAAATTGCACCAATTGAGTATTCCTTCGTCTGGCGGACCATAAACAAATAGGACGAAGCCTAGGACTTCATAGAAAGGTTAAATTTAAAAGGTTATTTGGAACTGGTAGGCATAAGACTCTTTCCTCGTGTCTTTTGAGTTTCACGCGTTTTCACCGCTCCGCCTTTTTCTGCGCCCTCATCAGCTATCAAGAAATAGAAACCTCGAGCGAATAATTTAATTGTTAAAAAATTCACAGCGGATATTTATTTAAAGAGTTTGAAGAACTTTACAGTTGACTAAATCTTGAGCTCTTCACATGATTTTTGTTTTAAAAAGCGAAAAAAGAGTCAACAATTATTTCCATACGAGTTTGCGTTTTAACCCCGTAAAGGAAAAAATTAACGTTATGGTGGTGCTCTATCAAAATTAAAACTATTTTCGTAGTTCGATCAAATACTAAAGCTTGTTATAGAGGTTTACGAGGTGATTTAAGGGTTATGGATAGGGTGAATATGGTTTTACAATGTACACTAGGTTAAACTGGGGTTTGCAAAAGCATACTAGGATTTACAAGGGTTTACTTAGGTATATAAGGGTATAATAGGGTATCCTAAAGTATACAATAACATACGTCGCTTTACTATGTTTACTGGGGTGAATAAGGGTATGCTAGGGTTTACTAGGGTTTAGTAGGGTATACTAGGGTTTACAAGGGTATGCAAGGGTTTACAAGGGTATGCTAGGGTTTACTAAGGTATACTAGGGTTTACAAGGGTACACTATGGTTCACAAGGGTATACTAGGGTTTATAAGGGTGTACTAGGGTTTACTATGGTTTACAAGGGTATACTAGAGTTTATAAGGGTGTACTAGGGTTTACAATGATATACTAGGGTTGAATAGGGTTTAAGGCTTACCAGGGTTTACTAGGGTATACAAAGGGTTTAGTAGGGTATACTAGGGTATGCTCGGGTTTATAAGAGTTTTTCAGGGTATACTAGGGTTTATCAGGGTATACTAGGGTTTACAAGGGTATACTATGATTTATAGGGGTATGATAGGGTATACTAGCGTGTGCTAGGGTTTAAAAGGGTGTACTAGGGTTTACAAGGGTATGCTCGGGTTTATATGGGCATACTAAGGTTTATAAGGGTATACTAGGGTTTTTAAAGTTGTACTAGGGTTACTAGGGTTTATCAGCATCACAAGAAACAATCAACGTATGCCAATAATTCATTTTTTTTTCTCAACTTTCGTGGTCCCCTGTGATGATACCGTTAATTTACAACAGTTTTTCTCTAACACGTACGGCACCATCGACAGCTGGTCTTTGCAGTGTACGTGTGGGACACTTATCATTATGAACCCTGTGCATAGCGTTTCTATAGAGGCCCAGTGGCTTAATGGCCGAGCTTTCAACTGGTGTTTTTAAGGGCATGACTTTGCTCCTGCATGGTAGGGACTCGGGTTTCTTCTTTGCTTCATCTGCAGGCGAACATTACATCTTTACGGCGTATTTCACTACGTCTCTACTTCCTCTTTCATTAGCGTTCCCCTTCCATTCCTACCTACAATTATATTCAACTTTAAAGAAATTATCTCTTCCTTTACTGTACACAGGCGCATGCGCAGGATGTGAATGGTGTAAAATGGCATCCTAAGGAACCAGGCCTCTTAGCTTCATGCTCTGATGACGGAACTATCAAGATCTGGAAATTTACTCAAGACTAAAATTCAACGCGACAATGAAACACTTCAGATGATCCTGACATCAAACATTATACAGTTGATATGCTTTTTCTGAAGCCTATAAATGACGGTCGTGTGTATGTAACAGGGACCTTAAGCAACGACGACGACGACGGCAACGAGGACGCCACAAAACAATGGGATTAATGAACCAAAACAATACTCTGCACGTGCATTTTACATTTTGGTACATTTCTTTGCCGTCCTCTGCAAAACAACAACGTGAAATGACCAAATTTTAGGCTTTCTCGAGAACGTGAGTGCATGACGGCAAGTTTTCCTTTCGTTTTCTTTGCTTTAACACAGTTCACAGTAATTTAGGCCCTGGACAGCTCACCAGCATTTTTCACGTTAAACAAATTGGAATAATCGCAAGAGTTACAAAAACGAGAAGTTACATTTTGATATGGCGTTCTAATCGCCGTCGTCGTCGTCGTTGTTTAAGGTCCCTAGTAACTTTAGAAGGGGACAAATCTTCGAATAAAAGAAAAGCCAATACTATGTTTAAGGTGCCGCATTTCTGAACTCATTCCTTTTGATGTTTTGTAAGAGGTCGCTGGTTTAGGGTTGATCATCTGTTGTCAGTCGTAGATTAAATAGATAGTAATTTATAATAACGAAACGGAGGCAAACATGTAATGTGAAAGGCGTTACTTATTACTTATTTGCACCGCTTTTGGTTACAATGCAAGCGCTCGGTGAACCTGGCCTGGAAGTTACAGGGAATTCACAATAAATGATCTTTTATTACAATGTGATCACTGTTATCATTCTTAATAAAATAGAGGGCAAACTACTGAATGCTGATTGGTCAATGAAGAGGGTATTTTTTTCTTAATTTTGCTTGAGAAGAGGGCAAAATTACAAGCTCATGATTGGTACTGAGGTTGTTTGTATTTTCAAAGTTGAAAGTTTGTTTATAGCAGGCCTGGTTGTCAATGTCCTAGTATCTTTGTGCAAAAATAGAATTTCATTCAGCTCATTCGTGCGTTTGTGGCTGGATTGATTCTCCCCTATCATCAATTATCATTCACATGGTCAAACGGCCAAAGAAGTTCGTGATAGTTGACGATAGTTCACCGGCATTCGCGCAAACAAAATCACGAGAGCAGGGCTTCCCGCGTGAAAATGTTAATACTAAATGGCGTCCCGTAAGACAAACTTGTAAAAGTATGAATTTTTCGCGACGAAAAAGAGGGCGGCAGCATGTTTTCTGACCGCTATCGGGCCAGTGATTATCAAAACAGCTGACTGAAAAACTATCATGAACTATCATACGCGTGGTCAAACGAGAAAAACTATCATCGACTATCATGAAGAATTTGAACAAGCTCAAAGTTAATGATAGTTGATGATAGTGCATGATAGTTGGTGGTTAAACAGAAGCGCCCGCTCAACTATCATCGACTATCATGAGTCGTTTGACCAGGGCTTTAATCCTTAATTTTACGAGGACCCATGCGATTACCTATACTAAGCTTTTCTTTCAAAGTTCTTGTTTGCCGTCGCACACGCTATTACTCCCTCCCTCTGATGTGGCACCGCCTCACACACTGACGGGCAAGCGAAAAAATACACGCGACCGATTGGAGAAACAGGTGGACATAAAGCAACCCAAATTGGATCTTCTGTAGGGGCACAAGGAAACAGTATCGCCACCCACGAAAATCTCTAAGTTAAATTTCTACAAAAGCCTACATTTTGGTTATGGCAACACCATAACCCTGAGTTCCCATGTGGAGAGGACTCGCTATCTTTTTTTCCTTGATATATTTGGCAATCTGGCGATCTTACGACCCAACCTCGAACCCAGCCTGTCTCGTTCCACAACAAAGAAGAACAGTTAAACTTATGTTATCATTTAGAAACAAATTTTATTGTATTGTTTTGCAATGTTCACATTTTAACGGTTGGATTTGGCAACACGCTCCAACTCATCTTTCTTCTTGATAGCATTGGAGTTTGAAGAACCCTACAAACCAACGAAAAAGTGTCATGGATGATCATAAAAAATACATCTTTGGGTTTAACCTGAAGATGCAATGTACATGTAACCGTTACAATTTGGATTTTGGAGTTCATACGAGTTCTCATACGAACTCCAACACAAGAAATGAGACAGAGGTAATGCACAGAAAACTGGCAAAAACACTCCACTATTTTCTAATCTCCCAGGCGTAATTTCTGACTTCTGGCCTACACTATTTCAGTTCACTCGTTAAACCCTAGCCCCATTAAACTTTGTATTTCCATGTGGACCGGTCACCACGCATGAAATCTTAAATGCGCCACACTGTACAAAAAGGGCTGGATGTGCACGAATCGCTTCGTGCGATCTGCTCCTTGATCACTTGAATAGAGAATGCAATGTTGATCCCAAGATTGATTTTTGTCATTGACTCATTTACTTGGTGTATGACAAATCCATAATAATTTCTTTCACAAAAATGATAGCAGCCTATGAATAAATCCTCAAAAGCCCTTCAGAATTGCCCATAGTAGCAGTGACAGCGCAACAAACATCTAAAAACATGCTGGAACAGTGTGGTACATCCAATACATCGGACATTTCGTGACACAAACCTTAGCAGCATTGATGAGCTCATCAGCAAGACACTCTGCAATAGACTTGATGTTCCTGAAAGATGCCTCACGAGCACCAGTACAAAGCAGCCACATCGCTTGATTGACTCGCCTCAGGGGGGACACGTCAACAGCCTGACGACGCACAGTCCCCGCACGGCCAATACGGGTGGAGTCCTCACGTGGACCACTGTTAATGATGGCATTTACTAAAACTTGAAGTGGGTTCTGATAAAAAAAAAATACAAGCGAAGAAAAGTTACGTTGATTTGTAAACTCGTGAAAGACAAATGAGATTGGTAAGCTGAGGACCACAAACCAAGTACCTTTCACTGCACGATGCATGGTTGTCGCTAAGCGCCAGCTGAGAAAGAGGTGATCACCTGCTGGATTTTGACCGGCAAACACACGGTAACCCACCCCATGTCGGCTTTAGCCGGCTCAACTGATATCTAAACCATTTGAGTAATTTCTTAGCCACAACCCTGACGAAAGCTAATGAGTGTAGATATTATGCAATACAAAATCGTCTCCAAATCACCTGATTTTCAGAGCCAATGAGAATAGTTTAAAATTTCATGTGCTTGATGTTGAGACAACTGTATGTATAAGTTCTCTAAGTTCTGTCGATTAAAGATTTTTTGTCTTTACTCTGTATGTAACTTCATTATTAATGGCCCAATTGGATCATACGGTGTAACAATCCGCACTCACCTCTCCCGTCAACAGATGAATGATCTCAAATGCATGTTTCACAATTGTGACAGTCATCAGTTTCTTGCCATTGTTACGCCCATGCATCATCATGGAGTTCACCAAACGTTCCACAATGGGACACTACACAACACAATAAAAATGAAAACGTCCTTAAGTGGCAAGCTGATTCAATAACCACAACTGGTCTTTGCAACTATGGTGACATCAAGTAAATCTTAAGGTTAATTAGCTCTCTCATATAATACACATGCTGTGATTGGTCAATTTTATGGTCGGTATTCCACTGTACGGCCCACTAAGTTTGAAAGTGGCCACTTGACTTCAACCAGTTTCCTTTCCCACCTGCTGTACTAGTTCAAGATTTATACTGTAAGTTAAAGACCAAGTTTTTCCCGCATCTGACTGGATTCATGGATGTGGATCTGAATAATTCTCTAACATCCAAACCGTCTGCATCTTCGGAGTATTATCCGCATAAAATGGAAACATTTTTCAAATATTAGCAATACAGAAGCTGCTTATCATCCTCACAAACATAAAAGCTGTAGAAATTTATTACTTTGTTTGCAATGAGCCTGGTGACACTGATTTCTATTGGATTTCTATTGGATGAAGTAAACATTTTTTGCTCGTGACTTTAGTGAGCTGATAACATGCATGAATGTCTCAATTGCCATGACAGTTGGAAATATTTGGAATATTCAGCAAAAAATTAAATAGTTTTGTTAGTATTTATAATTATTACCTGTGCTTTCCTGAACCATTTGGCAACATAACGACCAGCAGTGTGAGGGAGATAAGTTGCATACTTCTCTTTAACTGCAATATAGTCCTGCACAATAATTAATGAAAATAAAAAAGCTGTTACCACATCTGAAGGGCTTCCCACTAAAGGGGTTTATAAAATAACTAAGATAGTATGCGCGCTCTGATTGGCCGGGAGGCGTGTTTGCATGAGAGTATGTAAACATGGTTGTGTGAAGTTATTTTATAAAAGCAATAGAAAACTTTTTCCCTGTGTTTTTCGAGGGGTTGGGAGAATTCTCGATGTCCAGTTATGCAAACCCTCGACTTCGTTTCGGGTTTGCGTAACTTTCTCGAATTCTCCCAATCCCTCTCGTGTTTATATCAGGCTATGCAAACACGGAAAACGTTTTCTATTGCTTAAATATATCGCTCTTTGACCTTAAAATCCAAACCTCTCTAAATTTGCTTGATGAAGCCCCTGCACTTTTAGAAGAAATTCAAAAAAAATTCAGTTAACCTCTTAAAATTAAATGGGAAACATGCCTCCTGGACACCCAGTTTTCAATGCAGAGATGGAAATAAGGGAATAGGCAGCTAGCTTTGTCCAGTTATCGTTTTTATTTTATTCTGGTGAAATTTTACTATATTATTTCATTTTTGGCTGGCAAATTCGATCGGTAATTACAGTTAAGCTGATATCACTGACTTGCACATCATCTGTCCTCCACTTTCCAAACAGTTTAATATCTTCAACTTCAGGTGCAACCACTACAGGTGTTTCATCAACTCCCCAGTCATCAGCCATGATGGCACTGTAAGTAACCCAACAGAGTCAAACATAGATTAGCAGTCACTCTTACTTCATCCAAGACAATCTTAAGACCTAAATGAACACCAAACAACTGAATCAAATGTGCTACATGCAGAATATCAAAGTCTAGGGATATATGATTGTAGTTTGAAAAGGAATCCTTTGCTACCTAGAAAACAAATCATCCATACTTAAATTATGGAAAGCAAAATTTCTTGGAAACCCTTGCAAGCATGACTTTGTGTATATTGCACTGATCTGTTGATCCATGTGACGATCTTACCAAAAGTATGGTGAAGGGCTAACACTCAAAACATCAGCTTTTGCAATCCTAGTACATGCTTGGTAGCCAATTTACATTATCAACTCTGTTTATAAAACCAACTTTTCATGTAACACTCCCCCACTGACACAGCTACAGATTTTTTAGAAACCAACCCCCCCCCCCTTAATAAGAGTAGCCAGTTATGTAGATTTGTGCAAAAGTTGACAACAATAGCGTTTTCAAGGAACTCACTCTACTTTTTCTACTCAAGAAATCCCACCTGTGAAACCACCCCCCCCCCCATGCCTTCCAATTTCCAATCGTAAATACCCCCCATTCCTTCAGAATTCCAGTTCAAAGAACCCCCCTCCCCTTCGGAAATCCCCATTGCACTTTGAAACCACTTATAATTCCTGTGTCTCAAAGTTGTGATACCAAATCTAAGAACGTTAGGAGACCCAGAAAGATTTCCATGCACACAGCCCCATACATTAATTATACATGCAACACTGTCATACTAACCCTGCCTAGAGTTCAAGTCACAAAATGCATGTAAAATTAATATACGGGGCTGTTTGGAAATCTTTCCACGAGGCCCAAATAGAAGCCACAAATTAACAGTATTAACCATACTGCCGTTTGCACATAAGGGTAATCGAGGGACAAAAAAAATGTGATCCAGCTGGGTATGAAACACAGCAGCTTATTTCAGCATTGAAGTGATTGAGCCACAGGCCCGTTGACATGTACAACTTTTCATGCAGTCAACAGTGCAAAGTCTGCCCCCTGGTAAAGCCTTGGTGCTTTCCATGGCCCAGTTGGGACTTGAAATTTACATGCACTGTGGCTTTGCATTGTGTTCAAAACTATGCTTATGTTTGCAGAGGGCACTACTCTCTGGTCTTCAAGTGGAAATCTTTCCCCGATAGATTTTCACACCATTTTAAATGTTTTATAATAATAAACAGGCACGCATACAAAGTCTGGTACACAAGCTGATTACCAAAGCCACCTTATCAACTTAAAAGCCTCATTTGGTGTACATTACATCTACGGCACCAGACCTGACTACGGCGACTTAAAATATACCAGGATAAAATTCACGTTGAATGTTTCAACCCCTATAACTTCAACAGTAACTTTCAGATCAGTGGAACATTCGGAAAAGCGCTAGGGAGCAAATGATCTGTGTTGATTCGAGTTCTTTATTTGATTGGTGTCTTGTTCTTTCTTCAAGCTATTTGGGACCCCCGAAGTATCTGATATCTTTATTGCTTTTAAAAACACATCACCGTGTAGCGTTGTTCGTTTGGAAAAGGCACTTCGCTTGAAAATGGAACTAAACAAAAATGTCCGCCATCTTACCTCGGGTAAACGAAGAGAAAGGACCTCTTCCAGTATGGGCACGTATGCGAAACATTGAATAAATGCAGCAAAAGACTACTAGAAGAAATGAGGAACTAACGATTGCTATAAAAATGCTACAGCAAGAGCAATTAAGTTACTCCAATCTCATTAAGAAGCCAAATACATTCAAGTGCTTGTGTGGATTATCTGTTGAACAATTCAATATTCTTTGGAGTTGTCTGCATCCTTACTGTCATGTCATTATCTATCCTGATTGTAAAGGTTCTGGGGACCGAGACAACTCTAGATAAAGCAACAGAACTCTTAGCAGTTCTTGCAATCTGTAGACATTCTCTCAATCAGGGTGTGATCATGGCTTCATGCTTAAAGTAGAAGAAAGCACGATTCAGCGCACATTTGTTGGTTGGATAGTTTTCTGCGAGACAATCTTCACTGTTATTAACCTCAAACCCGAAGCTGGGTTTTTACTAAAGAGGATGCCTGATATTTTTGTGAAGACTGGTCATGGACTGTCAGACATGATCATTGATTGTACTGAATGTAAATTTCAGCATGTATCTAATCTGGATTTGAATTCCCTCATGTTTTCCAATTACAAGAACACCATAACAGGCAAAGCTCTCACTGGGATTGCACCACATGGGATGGGCCTTTTTTTCAGTGATATCTACCCAGGGTCTATTCTGATAATGACATCACTGAAAAGTCTGGGGTCATCAATTGGATGGAGCCAGAACATGAATTAATGGCAGACAGGAAGTTTGCGCATGCTGTTCAGGATCTTTGCTTATTGAAGCGAATACACCTGAATTTCCCGCTCAGAAGATGTCAAACCAGTTTACAAAGGCAGAGGTTGCTGCAATTTGACATAGCATCAACTAGAATTCAGGTTGAAAGGTTCATTGTTCAACAAATGGAATTGTTATCCTCCACTTGCCAGGCATTGTGCCATGTTGTCAATCTAACAATGCCCCCAGTTGGCCCCAAAGATAGAAATAATTAGATTTCAAATTCAAGTTTGTCTTCCAGATGTCTGGTACTGTTGACTGCGCGCTGTTGTCATGGTTTGAAGGCTGACTTTCAGTGGCATCAACCGACTTGGAACAGGTTGCTGGTTGCTCAGCAGGCTTCAGGAATTCTCGGTTTCTGCGAAGGATTTGGTTGTCTGAATCAGTTTTCACATGAGGATCGATCTGACAACTTTTCCAGACAGGTACCCATTTTCCAGGTCTGATTTCTTGTTAATGGAGCAACTCTGACATCCTGTACTATTTCCATATCTGGTAGGTTGCGGGAAGAGCGATCGTGGTACCATTTGGCTTTTTGTCTTCTCAATTTCAGCTTTTCAGTAACATTGCCTGCAACCTTGGGATACAGTAGGTTAGTAGCTGTGGGCAGTAGGGTTCTGGTGCGGCAAGACATCAACCTTTGAGCTGGACTTGTTCCAAGTGACTCAGTTGGTGTGTTTCGTTGATCTAATAAGGCTAACCAGGGATCTTTGTTGTCCTTGAGCGCTGTCTTGATAAGGGACTTGGCAACTTTAATTAACTGCCGATTCCACTTTCCCATTAGCCCTGTGATGATGTGGAGAGGATGATACATGGAGAAACTCCCAGCCTTGTGAAAATTGATGAAACTCGTGGCTGGTGAACTGAGGACCATGGTCTATCACCAGTGTATCCGGGATGCCATATCTGCTGAATTGTTCCTTGAGAAAATCAATTACACAGCTGGAGTTGCTCTCTTGCAGTTGCTTCACTTCAATGAAATCGGAATAAAAGTCTACGAGGACTATGTACTCTTTGCCATGAAGTACAGGCTCCATGGGCGGTCAGGAAGCTGATGGCTCTGCATCGGAAGCTTCTGATTCTTGGCTTGAAATTCATTGCAGATTGAACATTGTTTGATTTGATCACGCACTTCAGCATTCATGCCCGGCCAGAAAACAGGTGTCTCTTGCTTTACGAAGGCAAGCTTCTACTCCTAAATGGCTGGAATGTATTCTGGACTTCACTGCAGGTCGTAATATCTGAGGTATCACCACTCTTGAGCCTTTGAACAACACACCGTTGTGCACAGTAAGCTCCTCACGGTATGACCAGTACTCTCTGATCTTGATTGGGACTTGCTCTTTCTGCAATGGCCATCCCGTCAGAATTGTTGTCTTTAGGATTTGCAACGTGTCATCTTGACCTGTACACTGTTGTAACTGTTCCAATCTTTCTGGTGTCACCTTCAGGGCTTGCATAGGGTCTAGGCTCTCAACCTCCAGGGAAAATACTTGAAATGATTCTTCTGGCTTCGGAGTTTCATGTTGCGCTGCTCTAGACAGATGGTCGGCCAAGAACATCTGAGAACCAGGTTTGTAATTGACTGACCGATTGTGTCGTTGAAGTCTGAGAAGCATTCTTTGGAGTCGGCAAGGGGCTGATAACAAAGACTTCTTGAATATTGATTCCAGAGGTTTGTGATCGGTTTCTACTGAAATCTTCTCTCGATGCGCCAGATATTGATTGAATCTTTAGCAAGCAAAAACGATTGCCAAACACTCCTTTTCAATGACTGCATATCTCTGCTCTGTCTGGGAGAGTTCTTGACGCGAAAGCAACTGGCTGTCCACCTTGAAGAAGGACAGCTCCAAGGCCCTTGTTACTAACATTAGTCTGAAGGGTAACTTCTTCTAAGTTGTAGAACTTTAACACTGGATGCTGAATAACTAACTGTTGAATTGTGGCGAAAGCTTCATCATGTTGCTTTGCCCACGTGAATTTGGACTGGTTGGTTGTTAGTTCTCTCAAAGGCGCTGACACATCTGAAAGCTTCGGTAGGAATTTCGAGGGATAGTTGACAAAGCCAAGGAGGGTAAGTACTTCAGGCTTAGATGTCAGCTTGGGCATGTTCTTGATGGCAGTGATTTTGTCTGGGTCTGGTTTCAGTCCATCTTTAGAAATCACATGGCCATGAATTTAACTTCTGCTTGCCGCAGCTTGACCTTCGACTTGTTGAGTTTCAGGTTGACTTGTTTCGCTCGTTCCAGTAAGCGGACAACATTCTGGTCGTGATCCAGTAGAGCTTCCGACTCAGTTTCACCATAACCAACGACAAGAATATCATCTATGATGACTTTCACATCTGGCAGGTCTGTAAGGCACTCTTGTAGCCTGCTCTCAAAGACTTCTGGGGCCAAACTTATTCCAAAAGGCATCCGTAGGTAACGGTACCTTCCAAGGGGTGTCCAGAATGTCGTTAACTTGCTGCTTTCTTCATCAAGACTAACTTGATAAAATCCATCCTTTGCGTCAAAAGAACTGAAGATTCTACCTTTGCTGAGCTCTGATAAAAGTTCTTCTAGTGTGGGCATTTGGAGCTTGGGACGATGTATGGCACGGTTTAGATCTTTTGGGTCCAAACAAATCCGAATTTTCTGAGGTTTGGTGACCACCACCATGTTGCTGATCCACTCAGAAGGCTCAACTGCTTTCTTAATAATTCCTTTTTCTTCCAATTCCACGATCTTCTTCTCACATCCTTTTGTAGGGCGACTGGCACACGGCGAGGGGAATGTTGAACCGGTGTAGCACTTTTGTCAATCACAATCTTTGCATCTCCAATGTGTCCCAATCCACTGAAAACTTCACGATACTTGCTCAAAAGCTCTTCCTTGGAAAGACAGTGTTCGACTGGACTCTCGTTCATTTGATGAACACTCTCAGGAGCTGAGATATTCAACTGGATGAGTTGTAACTTGTCACAAGTTTCAGCTGACAGCAATGGTTTACACTTGTGTTTCATAACTTGAAACTTCAGGGTCAGCCTTTGGCCATTGTGCTTGACTTGCAGGTCACATTCGCCTAAAGGTTTCAATGTTCAACCCCCAAACAACTTCAAGGAGTTCTTCATAGGAGGTTCCCCCAACTGTGTGATGGCTGACAGCCCTTTTTTGGCACTTGCTGCACGTTTGCTTGAATGCGGGACACTCTGTTTTCCTTACATGGCGTTGTTTACGACCACAATCCTTGCAATTCGACTCGGGAGGGTTTTCGGGTTTCATTTTCCCGTTTTTTCTCTCTGGATTAAACGGTTTTCCTCCTTCTTTCGACGACTTCTATCTGTAGCTTTCGTCTCGCTAAATTTCTTTAAGTCTTCCGTTTGCTTGTCTTCTCCACCTTGAATCGTCTTCATTTGCTGGGAAGCTATTTCACTCGACGTACACATTTGTATGGCTTTCTGTAAATCCAGGGTTCTTTCTCTTAACAACTTTATCTCCTTGATTCTTTAAGCCGATAACTAGCCTGTCCCTAATAAGCTCATCCGTCAGGTACACCGTACTCGCAGAACTCGGCTAATTTTCTCAATCAGGCCATTCCATTTAATATCCACGTTCCCCTATGGATGACATTTTCTGAAGGGGGTGGGCAAAGTCATTTCTGAGGGGGTGAGCCAGTCGGCATCCTTTGATCTTGCGATTTTTTCCGTGGGGAAGTACAAAATTTGGCTTATTTCTGAGGGGGGTATTGTGTCGGCACTTTGATCTTTTTTTCTTAGGGGGTAAATTCTTGGTGACCTCATCCATAGGGGGGGTGTGGATATTAAATGGAATGGCCCATCTTGTGACGTAACTTTGTACCGATTCTTCGCTTTGTTGCACACGTGTTGAAAACATACCTTTCGTATACTACATTTCTGCTGGGCTTAAAGTAATTTTCCAGGGCTTCTAAACACTTATCTATCCTCTTCTTGTCTTCCTCCGAAAGGTTGAGGTTAAGCAGAATTTGGTGACATTCTCTGCCATCGCAGATCTCAAAGTCGCAAGGCGGACTGAACCTTCTCGCTTGTCGAGGCCTGTTGCTATTTCATAATCGCTCCATTGCTTCTTGAAAAACTCCCAGTTGCCAGCAACGTCGCCGTGGTATTTCATTGTGCTAGGCAGAGGAAAATTGGGAGCAATAACCTGCTGATAAACAGGAGCAAAAAGCTGTTCTGTGGTAGGTGCTGGTGTAGATGGCGCGGCACTATGCGCACTCGACTCTACGTGGTCGGAGTCTATCGACATATTCTTACACTTTGAACGTATGAATCACTCCGAAATTACGAACAGAAGAAGGCAACAGCATCTGCTTGCCAGCTACAACGTTTAGTTTAAGTGAACAAGGACGTATCGCTCAAAGAAAATGTTTTTTTCTGACACCATATTTCGACACGTACACTGTGTTAGCGGGAAATATGAGCGGTTTTTTAATGACCATATATGGAATACTTATTTCAACAAGAGCATGTGACAAGGTCTACTAAATGTAACGCACTGACCAGTCGCGCAAGAACTAGATATTGTAACAGTCGTCCTGCAAACAGGAATGTACCGCAGCATAACCAAAGATTTCAGACACCGTCATCAAGGGACAGCAGTCTAGATAATGGCATGATGCTGGAAAATTTCAGAAGTCTGTTTGCACCGTACACGTGTCTGGTCGCGAGAACAATGAACATGCAGTCAGCCTCAGGAACGGTCCGGGTCCATTCGTCCAACTAGTAAACCAAGGTAATGGAACACGGAAATAACGTTATTTAATTAAACAAGATATAGGTGGACCCACGAATTCTTTTGTCTGGCCGACAAAGAACAGATGGCAGTCCCTCGACAGATCATTATTTAAGAAGCCCGAATTGCAACAGGCTGGTCTAGGCCCTCAAAAAGTTTCCTTTAACTGTAGGACCAATGCAACGGAGGTCACGACAAAGCTAGAAGAGAGCTACCCCAAGTTAATTACGGGTGGAGGAGGGCGGGGTGAGAAACACGGGTTCATGTTACATGTAAGATTAACCTTTGTTCATGAATGGGTAGATAAGGGCTTGAATTTCTAGGTATTTAACTCTACCTATTAAACTTCAAGTGTGGGTGAATACATCCAACCATTTGTGGAAGCATTGTTTTTCGGGGAAATCGGCCCATTGTACTAAAAATATTGCTTTGTAAAGTGTAGAAAGAATAGAAGAGGATATGGCGTCTTTTGTTGTGTGAAGCGCGTTGGTTATTAGTTTAATTAGTTAAGTTTAATGAACGGTAAAAGAGAAGAAAAATTGGGGCCTTGGTTTTCGGAAAATGCACGTCAACAGTCAATAGCGAAAACTAAGACCCTGCAGAGAGTAGAATCACGTCTCTTTTGCAAATATAAGGAGCCCCCCCCCCCCCCACTTTTTGTGGAAAAAAAATTAATAAAATACATTTCCAGAAATAAAAGTACTTTTCAGGTCCGCGGCTAAAGCTGGTGGATCTCACGGGAGAACATCCAAGCGCTAACCTGACTGAATAATTCTGCGTTAGAGTCAGCTCCCTCCTAGTCTAATCGTATTAGGGATTTAACGAGGACGGCGACGGCAACGCGAACGCCACAAAACTGAATAGGCTTAATGAGCAAAAACAATGGTTCTGCACGTGCTTTTTGCATTTTGGTACATTTCTTTACCGTCCTCTGCAAAATAACAACGTGAAATGACCAATATAAGGTTTTCTTGAGAATGTGAGCGTATGACGGCAAAATCCTTTTCCTTTTTATTGCTTTGACGTCATTCATACTAACTTAGTTTCTATAGAGAGTTCGCCAGCATTTTCCAAGTTAAACAAATTGGAATGATTGCTAAAGAGTTACAAAAACGAAAGTTCTATTTTTAAATGACGTTCTCGTTGCCGTCCTCGTTCCTTAAACTTCCTATAATTGTTAAGAGTGCAAAGTGTATGGATATATTTTTGTGGCTATAGCCTTACAACTACATCCTTCTTCAGCCTTACAAAAGCATAAGTTTATCCGTAGTCTCTCTATGTACGTACATACTGACAAACTCATCGAATGTCGCGTTTTAAGTTCCAAGACGTTCCACGAGACGGATACGTCCAAATGTTTCTTGATTTTAATTGTGGTTGTTTATCATGTCCCGTCGACCTGTAATAATCACATGTCTAACAAGTGAAAGTGAAGAACTTTTGTTGAAACTGGCGATTTCCTCTCGCAAGTAAGATCAGAGGACGTTTTGTCAACCATGTCGGCCTCCATTGGTCGGCATGTGATAAAGAAACAACATTCTCCATTTGGCGTGAAAATATGCTCGCATATGTGTCCGAGGACATTATCTGTTCCGAGAAACGAATAGTTTCGCTCTCGGAAAACTTTAAGTTTCGAGGAACTGATTATGTGCAAGGATAAATATCCGAGCAGATTTTTAAAACCAAATGGGTGTTACTGTCTTTATTATCCTTGAAATACTTTTCGCAACACGCATTTGGAGAGTATATAAAATAGTCTCCATTTCGCGCGAAAATATGCTCAGATATTTGTGCGCGGACATTACCTGTTCCGAGAAGCGAACAGTTCGCTCTCGGAAAATTGTGAGCTCCAAGGGGTGAAGGTTAAACCACACCACAAAGTTTGGCAAGGCTAAGCAATGCTGCTTAAAATTCAAACTAATTTTCATTTGTTTGTAACACCCCATGTCAGCGGATTATGATGAGTGAACGTGTTAATACACTGGAATCCTGACTTCACGCTCCTTTAATTCCATCCTTCACCGATTCGTCGCCTGTCCCATTGTTCGAACAAAAATGCAGCCTAAAGAAATAAAATGTAATTAGCCTATGTAGAGATCATGGGCATTCGTTGGGAAATGAATATACTCAATTGACTAAAAATACCAGAAGCAACATCGCCCAATTCTGACAAGTGAGCTTCGTTAACGTGTTAGTTGCACGGTGTTTTCAAGCCGATCCAAATATTTTACATTGTGGATTACGCTATGAATTTTTAATGCAGTACAAAAAGAGGTGAGACAAAAGGCACTCCCGTTAGTTTGAGCGGTTTCCGCCGTGTGCTGCTGAGCTGGTTCATTTTGAAATTCTTGGTTCGCAGTCTTATTGGTGTGCGCTGTTAAAGATCAGAGTTCTCCACAGGTTAGTTCTTCTAGAATTATTATCTGGTTGCCGTGAAATTTGTCTTGGCAAGTTATTGCCAACAACATCAAGCGAACATCAGCGATTTAAGTTTTGTTCTTGAACATGGCCAGTTAATCTGAATAAAATCTTGTCAGACGAACTCAACCTGATTTCGTTGCTCAGTTTCGAGATGATGTGAGCGTCGTAAGATTTTCTGTCGCTAAACCGCAACATTTCGCATCCAGACCCGAGTGTATACAATTTTAAGTAACTGGTCTCCTTTTCTTCTCTCTTGTTAGTTAGATGACATAATGAGTGAATTATAACTTACACGATTGGTGAAGCGTACAGGAACGATGCGAAAAAATCCACGATTATACAAGGTAAGATTTCACCGGATTTGTTTTTTTTTTTTTTTTTAATTCGTTTGTTCGTCCATCTTTCTCTTGCATGAAACACGCACCGTAATCCCGCAACATAATAGGGAGCTTAAATGAGCACTATGTACCGGAATTTTTGCTGTTTTTGGTTCAGTTCTGCCAAAATAACTGCCTTTTAACCGTTATCGTGCAAAAAAGCAGGGAGAGCCAACCATAATAACTTTTTTGGCGATTTTTCAGTGCATAGCTTGAAATTTTGAAAAAATTGGCAAGCTTTTCAAATTTCAATCCATTTCTATCCTCGTCATCTTTGATGGGATATAGGAGCTTATGCTGTCAATGCAGTACTGCGGTATTTAGGAGCAAAACCAGACCATTATTTTAAGATTTCCATTGATGCATTAGCACCTTTACCCTTTTAAGTGATGGTACAATAGCGTGACAGTGCCCCTTTAAGCAGCGAACACGGCAACGGCAAACGAGAACGCCACAAAACAATGGGATTAATGAGCAAAAACGATCGCTCCACTGCACTTGCGTTTACAGTTTGGTACATTTCTTTACCGTCCTCTGCAAAACAACAACGTGAAATGACCAAAATTTAGGTTTTCTCGAGAACGTGTTCGCACGACGGCAGGTTTTCCTTCCTTCTTTGCCGTAACACCGCTCACAGTAATTTAGACCATGGACAGCTCATGTTGAACGAATTGGAATAATCGAGAAAAAAGTTACCAAAACGACTGAGAAGTTGTATTTTGAAATTACGTTTTCGTTACAGTCGCCGTCGTCGTTGCTTAAGCTCCCTATTGTGTTGTTTTTGCGACTGCACGCGACAGAGTCAAATTCTATTGCTATCCGAGTCGAAATTCAGTTGAATGAGTGGTCACGATGCCCTACCGTCTGTCTATATGGTGTGGTCCGCTCTGTTTTTATTGTGCAATAAATATTATTGTCTGATCGTTCGGTTTCTATCTTTCAGGTCAAAATGTGAATGGTTATGAAAAACATACGATTGGGGAACGCAAGCCAACAATGTTCAATCACCCTGCCACTCAAGCTCCAGCTAATTCAGATAAGTCCAACACGTGTTATTCAATTCAGTTAACTGGAGTAACGTGGCTACAAGCCCATAGCTTTTGTTTAAAATTTACTTGAAATAATAAGGGCGACCAATTGGCGGTATCTAGTATGTTTTTGCAGATTGCTATTCAATTAATTTCCATTTAATTGAATTAGGAAATTTTCGTAAAGTCTATATCGTTTTAACGGTGGGGACAAACATCTCTATACAGTGATACCTAAGAAGATATGGGAAAGTTTCGGTTTTTCCTTTACCGCCAAATTTCAAGGATTCCGAACAATAAACACCGTCGTGAATTTCAAAACGAATTCATTTGTATTGATTCATACATAAATTATGCATTCAAGTTAGTCCTTTCCACGCTAAGTGGTGATTAGGGACCTCCTAAGAGGTTTACTTGGAGGTTTCTGTAACCCATCAGAGGCTCCTGGGGATAAGAAGCCAGCCCACTCCTGACGTGTGCGAGGGCAGACGAAAACAGCACCAAGAACTTATGTTCCCTACTCTAAGTTTCATTCGGCGTGTGGGTTCTTTGACATCCCCTTCCAGTTTCACGTGTGGAACAGTGTAGGAGATAAGGCTAGCGGCTCCTGTCCAACGATGCGATTATCTGAACTGAAGCAGTCGTTAGAGCGGTACACAGCCAGCATGATCTTACCAGGAACCCTGGTTTGTGGTTCGGTCTGGGGTTGAGCCCGCACCTCCTGCTCAGCAGTCCGATGCTCTGCCAACCGAAGTAGCATCAACAATAAAGCGCTTTTTCAACTGCATCGCTGTCACGAAATTTCTATTTTTTTGTCATGTTTTAATTTAGCTTTTTGCTTCAGTTTTTCGGTCTTAGTATTTCGTATGGTCCTAGTGTTAATTAACTAGTGTTAATTCAACGTGGTAGTGTGGTTTGTAATTAGAGATGTATTGTAACGTAGTCTGTAACTAAAAGCGTGTAAGTTAATTGTTCTTAAGTGTTGATTTAGCAAAGCGTTGCTATCATAGGATTGTAAGGTATCGTGTTTAGGACATAGGAGTGTAAGTAACATAGGAGAAAATAGTAACATAGCAGTGTAAGGTACCGCGTTTTACAATAATTATGTATGTACGGTGTTAATTGCTAAACTATTTATGCCTATATATAAATGTAAGTTTCGTGGTTACTGGCTGGTGGTTAAAGTGGAAAACAGTCGGTTGTTGGAAAGTTGACGAAAGAATTGAGAAGAGGAGCTGAACGGCCTTTCCTTGCTAAAAGACATTAGCAGACGCCGACCAAGGTTCAAGGACAAAACCCATTTGTCATTGGCGGTGTTTGTGGGCCTGAGGGTAGAAGGAAGAAGTTGAGAAGTTTTACGGAGAGAAACGGCGCGTCGCGTTGACTGTGGACCTAGCTGTAAAGGCAAAGAAACAGTTGGAAAGCCAAAGCTTGATATACCTTTAAGGGGATTTGCCTGCGGGGGAATGAAAAGGAGGGTACTTCGAAAATTTACCTCTCCCGGTTTGTAGTCTACTTTTTGATTTGATTACACCCTGGCGTAGTCTCGATAGAAAACAGTAGAAATCGATTGGATGATTAAAAACAAATCAATGCAGTTGAACTGAATCCTTGTTGATATCAGAAAGAGATAACAACAAAAAACTTTAACAAAAATATTTGAATTGTTATCAAAAAGCGAAGAAGATAACAACGAGAATATTTCTGATCCATATATATGGCTTATAAGCAATACTGTAACTTCCATATGTTTTGCAGTAGATAACAATTGCAAAACTCAACTTCTATGGGGAATTCAAAGTTGAGATCACTGTCTACGGACAAATCATGTCAGCGTACGAATGACTTCGAACTTTTTCAGCAGTCGATAACAATCGTACACTACAACTGGTATGTGGTTCTATTTCCCGGACACTTTTCCTCTCGGTCAAACACTCCTCTTTGTCCTTCTTCTTCTTCGTAACATACAAAATCCATTCCAATGGGGAATGGCAAGTAGTCCACTATAACTTTCTATCGGCCGGAGTTGTCTCGTTTAGTCGGCAAAGCTAATATCCTCTTCAAAAAGTTCACCGACGCACATTTCATTGCTTCGTAAGCTGCATTGTTTTACTTTCATTGAAGTAATTCCTCTCGAAATACACAAAAAAGGTTTAGTTTGCGGAAACAGTTATCGCGTAACAAAGTTTTTCAGTTCGGCTTCAGTTTCGGAATCAAAGCCTGACCAAGGCCCAAATGTCTGAGGAAGATTAAAGTAATACCTCGATAATATTTTGGGAGCTTATTGTAACATCGGGACAAGATGAAGGCCAAAAACCTTTGGAGAAAACACCACTTTAACAAAACGTTTACTGCCAGAGAACAGCAAATTACTATGGTGACAAGCCTTCGCATCTGCCATTTGTATGAATTGGTTTGCCAGGCCCGGAAAAGTTTGTTTCGGTGGTCACACAACTGAGGCATGAAGTTGGTTTGCATAACTGAGGAAAATTTCTAACTAAACTTTATATATACTTGTCTTTCAGTTTAAAATTAGAAAATTCATAACAGTGTGTAAATTTCATTGAAAAGACGAATTCATCGTCACGAAAATGCAACGCCAAATTCGATTGCCACGGACTGAACTGAATCGAATCTGTTTACGACACGTTTGGGTTAACGGAAGTAGGTCAAATTCAAAAACAATCCGGGAACTACATACCGTAGTTACTGATTAAATCAGCAACGTTTTGATTTCAGCGATTCTCAAATCAAAGGAACTAGTTTATTGACGCGCCGGAAGATTCTTGGAATGTGCACGATTCGTTTCTATTGATTATTCCTTGCGTAACTTTGAAAGCTTTATTTTAAGGTGGTTTGCCATAGAATTATAAGATTATCATATACTGGGTGCCCTATTCTTGATCTAAATTCAAATCACTCTTTTTTTATTGTTACCAATTCAATAAAACTCAGTGTTTGTCGATATTTTGCAGATAGAGTAATGCTCTCCAGTGGTTTCTATCAAAATATCCAAGCACAAGTGTTCATCGGGTGTCTGAAGCTTCGATTTTAATTTCAGTTTCTTCGGTGAAACCTCCCGATACTTTCACAGAATAGAAAGACGAAAAAACAAATATATGTTAACAACCGCAATAGCGGTTTCCCAAGAAAGAAAAAATAGCGGAGGGAAAGCCCGGCGAGCGAGGTTGCCAAGATCCTTTGCGTTTTTAATTTATACCTTAAGGCCGATACACACGAGGGGTTAGCATACTCCAGAAGCAAAGCCCCTCCTGTGTATCGATCTTTATTCTTTCTTTATTACAACGGTATTTCCAGTGCCGATCATGTAAAATAAAAGGCCTAAAGGAGGACATGTGGTGACTGGTAGTGAATAGCAACCACAATGGTTCAAGAAGAGTTGCGGAGTTTTAGTTTATTGCTAAGTATTCTTTTAAAATTTGAGTGTTCGACATGGACATTCTCTCCACCAATGGGTGCAACATTGCAAAGGTGGACACAATGGTACACAAGAGGTTTTGCGATGTGTCCGCCGTGATTTTGTTCTGTCAGAACCCTTTCGGTATACCAGAATTCACGAATGGTCTTTGTTTATGTACATCTCAGATCTGGCCTAAAAAGGGAAAGTAGCTTTGTACAGTTGATTATCTGGATTGTTGGGAGTACTCCCTTTCGATCGACAACTATGATATGTATAACTGGAGGGGATGGGTTACAAGTCAATTACGTAGAGTATAAATGAAATTGCTTTAAATTTTTGTTTGATATTTAAGGTAATCAAAGGCTTTAAGTAAACAAATCTCGGGATTTGTGAAAGGTCAAAGAAATGAAAGTTCGCATGATTATAATAAGGATCGTGAATTCGGATTACAACGAAAAGATCGATACAACGAGTCTGCATAACCTCGCAAAGGGCCACATATTACGTCGTAAATAGATCAAAGTGTGTCTACTGACATAATACTTAAGATAAATTTGCTGTTATCAAGAAAGAACAAGACGCCAAAAGCGTTTACGCGGGATGTTGGTCGATGTTTAATACAGTAACACTAAATTTGAATAGTTGCCCACAGTGAGAATCTATCTCTTCATACGTACAAATAAATGGTAATGGAAACAATTAGTAGAGTATTACAAGCACCGTTCGATAAGTTGTGAGTGAACACACTGATTCGATTAGTGAACTCGCTGGTTCGATTCACGTGAACTCATTGGTTTGATCAATGGAACACTGGTTTCAAGCACACGCCAGCTATCCAATTATTCACGAGTCAACAAACAGGGAAATTGTTGGTTCGATCGCTGGCAAACACACAAGTTTATGTCATGGCAGTGTTCATGGTTCAATACACAAAACCAAAGCAACGTTGAAATGCAAAGGCGTTTTATTTTCGGCTCGAATAAAGCTACGCAAAGCAAAGCAAGCGAACTGCTAGGCTCTTGTATAGCACAATTTAGGTCAATTTATTGACTCAAATTGAGCACGTTTTTTTACAAACTTCACTGATCAGACTGATAAAAGTTGTTTGGAAATACAAGACGAATCGAAGGATATAAAAGCACGGCCGTGTAAATTCGCATCCAAACCTGTATTTTTTTTGCAAAGTGGATCCCCAGTCTTAAGCAGTCAAACGAACTTCAAAACCACACTTTCTGATCTGTCCTCGAAGAGGGATTTCTTCATCATTATCACCACGAAATAGCCAAGACGACCGCCACGTCAAAGCACATGGGAAAACGAGTCTACAATGTTCTACGTTTTGACTACGTATGGCTCACAGAGATCGGAGACATTCGACATTCGTACCACGATTTCTCTTGCGCCACGTTTTTGAATCTCCAAATATTTTCATTTGAAATGTAATATTCAATAAAACGGTAGCAATTACAAAATGTATAAAAAGCAGTTATTATCATTACAACCCACGTTAACAGGTTGAAATCGATTACAATAACTCCGGTAAATCTTGGGGTGTTTTCGGTCTCACTTCGTGAGATTACTCCGAAAGCTTCCGAAAAGTCACGGACACTCTCACTCACGCACCCGATGACATTATGGTGACTGGCATAACAGCCAGTACTGACCACAAAAAGAATTATTATAATATTACAATTAAAGTTGTTACAGAAATTTTTGCCGATTTCCATCGATTTTCTTTAGTGCCTTCGCCAGGTATACAGAAAATTTTAGTGCTCCTCAGGAGTTTCTGGGATCGTTTCCAGGACGGAAAGGTGAAACAACATTTACATATCCACAATCCCATGGAAACCTAATCCTTTGCGTTTTGCCAATCGGTTTCTTTTTAGTTGGCTTTTACGCATAGCACCAGAACCTAAACTATAAAATTTTTTTCTTTTTTTTCTTTTCTGCCATCCATCTTTGATTAAATTTAGTGATTGCTTGCAACAACAAGGAAAAACAGAAAGCGTAAGATCTTCAGGAACGGCAAACCTTGCTAATAAGGGAGGGGAGACTTGGAAGACGGTGGGTTCATGATTTCTGAGGATGATAGGCTTGAAGAATGGAATTCTAGTAGAATACCGCCGCCAGGTTGCCTCAGTTGTAGAGAACCAGACTGTTGAGCGGAAGGTCGGGGGTTCAAACTCCAGACCGGTGCACAAACCAGGGTCCTGGTAAGATCACTCTGGCTGTGTGCTCAACGTCTACTTTGGTTCAGATGATCCAGTCGGTGGGCAGTGACGTTAAGCTGCTGGCCTTGTCTCCTTCACCTCCCCACGTAAAACTGGATGGGGACGTAAAAGAACCCACACACTGATCGAAAAGAGTAGGGACCGTAGTTCGCGTTGCTGTGGTCTGCTCTCTCACACAAGGGTAGTTGGGCTGACCACCTGTCTCCAAGAGCCTCTGTTGAGTCGCAGAAACCTCCTTGGTAACCTCTTAGGAATGCCACTGGGCATCGAGAAGATTACACACGCACACACACATTCTTGTAAAATAATTTCATTGAAGGAATTTCAATTTCATAAAAGCAATTTCACTTTGATCTTCAAATAGTGTAAAAAGAGAATTTCAGTTCAGGTTTCATTATTTTTCTACTCGGATGTATCCCACTCTTCCTAATGCTGTTCATTTGTTTTCTCTAGTGTTTTAGTAATACAACCGAGATAATGGAGCAAGTGATAAATACAGCCATCAGGATAACATTTGGTCAAACACATTCCACTATGGGAAGGTAAGATTTCTTTGACCTTGTTATAGGTCCTCTTTTTTTGCGTTATTTTAATCAAAATATCCCAATCTCCCTGCTGTCCGAGTTACGACGACTCCAACACTGCATACATTTACTGCTATTGCAAGAACTGGGAGTTAGATTTGTTTTACACTGCGCGGTAAGGAAACCGGTATTAAAGACTTCATAGTTAAGCTTCTTTGTAGCCACATGGATTACTTTTACCTCGGTTTATAGTTGATTTTCTTTGAGCTTCGGTAAAGAATTGCTGGGACTTAAACTAAGGACAACTCAACGCTCCTCTTTCAATATTTTCTTCCTACCGGGTCAGAAATTTTCCAGTCAGGACGGGACGAAGCTGGTAATTTCAAGCTGAAATATTGCTTTTCTTTACAAGAACAATACTTTGAAATTTGGTCATCCAAAAGTAAACTGCATACCTACAGAACGTTCAGCCAAAACACCTTCTTCTGTAGTATTGCCTTCAATTCGATGGTGTCGCTTTTCTTTGAGCTGGTTTTTTGAAACTTGTAAGAGATTTAAAACCTATATACATTTGAACTTAACAAGATTTTTCGACCTTCTAGCCATTAACTTTCCGCAGGTGTTTGCGACTGGAAGGAAAACAGATTAATTTGGTCATTTTTAAGACGCCTAAAATCAGCAAAAAAATATTTTGAACACTTACACATTTCAAAACCTTTTATAATAAAAGCACAGTGTGATAAAAATTTAAAATATCCTGCATTGATCGCATTTCGGAAAAAATATGCATAATTAAGCCCCATTTGTACGACATTCATTTTAGACCCAGCACTCCTAAATTTATTTAATTTGTTATGTAAATGCAAATATGTCGGCATGCGGGCCAAGAAAATCAGGCGGACCGAGACCACCTCGTGAGGTGGTCCTCACCCGCCTAAAAAGTGACCCGCGTGTCAAAACGACATTTTGCCAGGCTTCAGTGACTTATTAAGTGACCACAAACTCAATCAGGGTTGCGCAAATGTTGTCTTCGTGATTCACTGATACAAGTACACACAAAAGAAGAAGTTAGCAATGGTTATTCTAAATTCTGCTGTCGACGCGAGGTAATACAGGGTTATTGCAAGTCCATACTTTGGAGTAACAGCCTTTCAAATCAATGTATCTTGACGAGACGTACCTTTAGAAATTTCATGGAGAAGACATTCAGAAGTTACGCGAGTTGGCCTCGAAAATTTGCATACCAAAGGTCATCAGGAAAACTTTCTTCGGCCATGTCAAACCAGGCGAAAAAATTGGGATGCCTACCGTACCTCTCTCAATCGCGGAGAGTTTAATGGAGCTACGTCACGCTATTTTAGCATATTTTTAAAGCTCAAAATATGTCTTGCGGCCAATTGAGATCCAAAAATAATGGTCTAGTTTTGTTATTTAAGACTGTTATGACACTAAAACTGTTTCATGTCGTCCGATGCTACCAATGCGGCAAGGATGGAAATGGATTGAAACTTGAAAAGGTTGGGCCAACTTTTTCAAGTTTTGATGCTATCTCGACAAAAAACAACAAAAATCATATTATGGGTTGCTCTCTTTGATAAAATTAATTTGATATCCACCTCATAGTTTATCAGGAACATTGTTTGTATAAATAAGTAACGGTTTTTGGAAAGCATTGATCCAAAACCACAAAATCGTCGTGACATAGCTCCTTTAAACAGCTGAAAATAGATCTCCATATCTTTCAATTCCATTCTACTGCCGATTATTCATAAGAATTGTATCTTTCTACTTTGAGTTCCATAGAGCTTTACCTCAATTTCACTTGAAGAAATTATCTCTTACAAGTTTTAAAAGGATCGCTGGGAGCGTGACGCCATTGCTTTCACAAATCCTAACTTTTGTCTTCAGTTATGCATGAGTGAGTTGGCTCAGAGACCTTTAATTCTGCTGTCAAATTTTGTTCAACCCAAGCAAATTATGCGAGCCGCTGTAAATATGCCCGGAGGCTCCTTAATTTAAGAGTGCCTTTCTTATTTCAGAGGTGTTCTTTAGAAATGAACATCGAAAAAAACAAAAACATATTTTTGTCGTTTAAGTGTAGCGGACCACGCCAATACCATAGGCCCGCGATGGTATAGATGATTTTGCGTCCTGCTTTGATGTGTTTTCAAATAATAGTGAATGGATGACGAATATAACCTGAAACCGTCAACTGTTGGATCTTTTTTTCGGCAGAAACCTTGTTTCTTGTATACATAACTTGACTCTGTAACAATGCATCTGTCAGATCATACATAATTGACGCTTATGATTTTCTGCCTACAGGTTGAACTGGAAGTAGCTAAGACATAATTGATCCGGTTGGATCTTGGACAAGCCAAGGAAATGAGCAGTCAAGATCAGCAGTAAAGTGTAACCTATCAAGTATTCGAGGGACACGCTGAAGCTGTACAACTACAATACCACCTTGATTGAGATACGACCGAGTTGTTTTAACCTGTTTGCCAGCCGGCAAAAGACTGTACTTATAATTTCTAAGAGGCTTTCCCATAATGATTACAGAAAATGAAGAGGTTCAAAGGGTAACAGCATACAAACATTTAAGGATTACAGCTTTGATCGAAGACGAAACTAATAGAGTTTGGTCTCTGCCCTGATAAATCAAGGAACCTTGAATTTACTTGTGCCACAACAGAACCTCAAGCCGTTTATTCCATACATTTTTTCACTTTGAATTTGTAAATATTACTTCTTAGTACTAAAATCTATTTCTTCGCATGAACAGCAACGGAACTTACAATTCTGCAACGAAATTAGGAAATATTTTGCGCACGTTTCATTCTTGTTGTAATTTTCTAGCATTGCTATCGAGTTCTGTTTTCACAATCCAGGCTCGGCTAAAACCAAAAACCAAATAGAACATTTTTTACCAAAACTTTTATTTTGTGCTACTTAATAGTTTCTTCTTCTCGTAAATACGTTTTTACGAATCTATTTCGTTTTTCTTGCGTTCCTACTAAATTCTGTTTCCACAATCTAAACTCGGCTAAAACCAAAGTGCACTTACGAAACGTTTTGTCAAAAGGTTTTTAATTCACGGTACTAGACTCTTCTTCTCGTAAAAGGTTTCGGAATTATCTTACACTTACAGATCGCAATGATTTAATCCTTACAGTATTTTTGGGTCGTCGTGGTCTAAAACATGCATTCAAGATTGCAAATATATAAATGCAAAATAAGAGTTTCAGGCGTAGTACTTTAAATTTCTGCTTTAGGTGATAATTTGCGATACTTGCTTTCCCCTTCTCGCGAGAAGGTATCAGGATTCTAACTTTTTTTCATAGATGTAATTCTTACTTTCCTGAGGTCTTCGTCATCTAAAACGATTGAATAATGCAACAATACAAGAGATCCTAGCGCATTAGTTTTAAACACCTGTGTGTTCTAGACTCACTAACTAGCAATGACAAAGAAGAAAGTTGCCGAAGTCCGGACAGGAGAGAGGAGAGAGAGAGAATTTGGCATAAATAGTACTATAGTTAACAACTATTTTAGTCGTAGCACTGCAGCGATGTTTGTGATACCCCTGAACACAACAAGGTAAGTGAACAAATTCCAATTCGAATATAGTGGCTTTCAATTCGTCTTTATGGGACACTACCATAACATAGATTCAAATGGAAAATAAGTATATTTCCTTAATGTCTTCCGTTTTCCTTACGAACTATTTTTTTCCTCCACTACAAACTTTCAAATAAGAGCACCGATTGTGAAAATGACTCGATAGCCTATGATTTATTATTTTGAAACCTGAAACTCAAAATTTTCAAATAACAACACGTTCTTTATCCGTTTTGGAAAAGACTTCATAGGCCTTAAAATACTTTTTCATAAGTGGCAAACCAAATTTCAAGGTTCCTGTTCAAACGAGTAAAAACACCCCAATTAGTTACAATTGGAACATACTATAAAACCGACAATGAAGTCAGAAATAAACTTTCACAAAAACTAGAAATATTTCCAGTAATTCATATGCCCTATAAAGGACAATTCCTGATATTTTAGACTTGAATGTGATGTAAATGCAATACCAAATATGTAGATCTAAATCCGAAAGACAAATGTTAAGCTCTTCTCAGAATTTCATAAAAAAGTAAACATAAGATGTTTATTAGCTGCAGAACACGAAATGACTCATATGTCTAGAAAATGTAGTAAAGAAAAATAAACTAAAAAAATTAAAGATGGCAAATAAAAAAACCAACCCTTCACATTACAGTCAGAGAGAAAATAAAGTGCTGCAACAAAACGCGGCAAACTTGTCTGTCTCCTTGTTAACTTTATAAAGTAAAAAAACTTAAGTTTGAATGTAGAATATAAAAAAGGAAAAGTAGGAAAGGTACACATTGCACTCGGAAGAGTGGGAGAGGGAGGGTGGGAGGTACTCCCAACCCTCCCTTCTTCCACTCGGAAGAGTGGGAGAGGGAGGGTGGGAGGTACTCCCAACCCTCCCTTCTTCCACTCGGAAGAGTGGGAGAGGGAGGGTGGGAGGTACTCCCAACCCTCCCTTCTTCCACTCGGAAGAGTGGGAGAGGGAGGGTGGGAGGTACTCCCAACCCTCCCTTCTTCCACTCGGAAGAGTGGGAGAGGGAGGGTGGGAGGTACTCCCAACCCTCCCTTCTTCCACTCGGAAGAGTGGGAGAGGGAGGGTGGGAGGTACTCCCAACCCTCCCTTCTTCCACTCGGAAGAGTGGGAGAGGGAGGGTGGGAGGTACTCCCAACCCTCCCTTCTTCCACTCGGAAGAGTGGGAGAGGGAGGGTGGGAGGTACTCCCAACCCTCCCTTCCGGGATAATTTATTCATATGTGAATTTGTTACAGTTTTTTTAGTTTTAAGGACGGGGAAATTGAGATATCGGAAAGATAACTGTTAATATATGTAATTTAAGCACTAGACACAGGAATTATCAATGCAATATTGGCAAGAGTTGTGAAAGTTGGAAACTGTTCACAAAGTCCTTCATCATCAAGGAACCTTTTTATGAACTGCTGCATGTTCATAAGACGGTGAGTGTTAAGAATAAACTTGAATTGGAGGTAGTCTGCTCTTGTGACATCTGCTGCCATGCAAACTCTTTCAGCCATTTGTCTAAAAACTGGTTATGTCTTCCTCCCTTTTCACGGTTCATTGCCAAAATTGTTACAGGTACATGCACTCGAGCAGCACAGTAAAATCGGTCCACAATCGAACAACGGCAAACAAACATGGCGGAAGCTCATTCAAGTTTCCCGGATCTGTAAATCGTTTCCAGTCCCTTTTGTGTAGTTAAATCCAATATGTCAACCACGATGTGAATTTCGCTTTGTTCGCAAATTTTTTATGTCACTCAAACAACACTATCTGTTCAAGATTCAAAGTAAGTGGAGTGGGTTCTTTAAGTCAACATCTTGCGTCCTGGGACGCATTAAAATTTTGATGATGTATTTTTTGCATTTGGTTTGCATAAAAATGCATGATTTCTGCATTAACCCGATCTCTGATTACATACTCGTACACTTAGTACTATACATTGTACATAGTCATGTTTTTTTTAAATAATAGTTCGCCTTCATATTCACCAATAGGCCATATTCATATTCTCGGTATTGAACTGGATCTAGCATGAAATGGAGGCTCTTGCGGAGGAATGCATTTACATATGAAAGTACAGGTGTCCCAATTAGCTTACTGTATAGCTTAATACTTTGACACAGGAAAAAAGTTATTAGTTATTAACTATTTATTATATGTTTGCATTTCCTTTGCTGAAAATTTAAATTACAGCCTTAAGGAAGTTCTCAGCAGTTTTTTGGCTTTGGGGTGTCTATTGCAGGGTCCGACATTGCGACTGACTGGTGGCCAATGCGACCGAAAATTGAGCGTTGGCGACCAGAAATTTAGAACTGGTCGCCAGCAGGCGACTAACCTTTTGTCCCCTCGGCATTTGGAATTCCAAGGTAAATGGGCTTTTTTTAAAAGAAAACATAAAGCTGCCGTGGAGAATTGTAGTAAATGACAAAGCGACGATTTTACGATCGCCATAATTACCCGGCGCCATATTGTTTCAGTGGCTACTCGCAATTCTGATATCGCGGGCGAAAACGTGACGTGGCGAAAATTGGCGAAGAACAGATACTTGAGTTGCACACTTGATTAAATCTAAGTATTGAAAGAGGGCCCCCATATGTCTAGTACACAGAACTTTACAGGAGACCAGTATAGTTCCTGCTAAATGGAAATAATAAGAAAAAGAAATCCGAAGCCTTCGCATGAACGTTGACAAACACGCTCATTGAGATGTAGGACTATGTTATCGTTACACGGCTGTTGTGAGTCTCTCCTTTAATAGTTGTATGTAATAATATTGTGTTAAATGGAAACATTTTGTTTAATTATTGTGAAAGAGTTTAAATTTTGTGCTTTTACTATAAATTAACGTAAATTAAAACTATTGGAGTAAAACGAAAAATTAATACAACCAAACCAAAAATCTAACACTTGTCTTTGGCGACCAAACCCTTCCATTTGGCGACCAAAATTTTTAGGTTAGTCGCCAATTGGCTCCCTTAGAAAAAAGTTAATTTCGGACCCTGTATTGTAACCAAAATTTCTTATAGAAGACAAGCTTCAATTTCCTTGACATTATAACAACTTTTCAATGCATGACTAAAGTTTATTTTCCCATAGATTTCCAAGCAACAGCTGTTAACGTTGCAACAGTAATGTAACACAAGGCCGCTCATTAAAAAAAAGCTCAATTATCTCGAAATCCAGCCGGATACTTGATAACGAAAATGAGAATGTAAACTACTCAAATCCTGCGACTTGTGGGCCAAGTAAGAAAAAAAATTGTGAGAGCATTTTCAAAATAATATTAAAACTGCAAATAAATTTTTAAAGGTTTGTTTTGTTCATTTCTGCATTTTTCTCTTATAATAAGCTTTTTAAAGAAATATGAAACTTTTACATCTTTGTTTTCAAGAGCTGACCAAGTGATGGTAAATTACCAGCCGAGCTGTGACGATCAACATGTTGGTCAGCTGATGGCCTACATATGCAACAGTCAAGGTATTGTCCAAGTTTTGAGTGACATACCAACCAAGTGTGGACTGAAAGTGGTCACCAATGGTTCACCAATGTAAAGATCATGGCAATCACCTCTTAACCAAGGATTCTTATGTGTAATTACAAGATCACTCACTTTCATACTTTATACAGAACTGTTTATAGATGCAGGGTTGTCAAAAAGTGCCAGCGACCAGTAATATTGCCAGTAACTTTCCTAGTTTCACCAGATACAATTTGCCACCCACCCCTGAGTGCCATCTACCTTCCAAGATTCTCCTTCTACTTAAGGAGGCTGGAAAGGGTTTTTAGTTGCATGTACACGCGCAATCTACACACACCATATCAAAATCAAGCACACCGGAAGTTAAATACTGCTTAAAATTGCGCAAACCGGAAATAAAATCTGCCGAAAACATTTGTTTTTAGCTCGAAATTTTGCTCAGTGACCTACATGCACACACTATTCACGATGACACTTCAAATAATTATAAAAGTTTCGTTGAAAATTATCTGGTGGAATTTTATGTAAGCCATAAAACACATACTTTTTTAAATATCTTTAATTCTACTAGATAAATTTTTTTCATACTGCCTGAAAAGTGAAAGAATTTAGGCAGTCCCAACAAAGGAATAAAAATGGTAGGTCACCAGATTGGTTTTTCAGGTAATTTACAAAAACTGCATTTAGAGGACCTTTTTGTGGACCTGGTGCATTGCCATGGTAACTGACATGATGTCATAGGCACCCTTAAAATATAGCCCAACAATAGAGTTCCAAGGAGACATATAGTTTGCCTACACCATTAAATATCCTTCTTTGAAATCTTACATCGTTTTGCAAACACTACATCAATGAAAAACCCTTTCGAGCCGCCTTAAATTATCTTTGACACCCCTGAAATGAATTTAATGGACACTGCTTGATAATCTAAGACAACGCTGACCTTTTAACCGATGCAACAGATGGTGTCTGTCTGTGATCTTCCCTTACACAAAGAAATGCTCTGAAAAATAGAAAAACGGAAAGATAGCAAAATAAAATTTGTAAACCCAACACAAGCTACAGTCATGCAAGCAATCCTTACAGTGGGGTTTTTTACTTTGACTGCTATGCTTTTGCACAGTGGTCTGTTTCTGTTAAGTTTTTTTTTTAATTAATTAATTTTCATGAGAATGCAGCTGTCCATTGCAATTGACAAACTGAAAAGGCAAACATAAAACATTGCGATGATGGGTTAATAATATTATTGAAACATGTCACCATGGTCTTACAGTGCAACGCACCTTACCGTGGCCACCCAACAAACATTTTTACAAGTTGGCCAATCAGGATACGTGAATTTGATTGACAGACACACCTCTATTTGGTTGAACATTGCGTGTTGAAACTTTCTATGGAGGTGTGTCTGTCAATCAAACTCGCGTATCCTGATTGGCTAACTTGTAAAAATGTTTGTTGGGTGGCCACAGTAAGACGTGTCACACTGTAACGCTATCACAAATATAAACAAGTGATTCAATACTTACACCAAGCCTTAATTGACCCAGCCTTGTTTAGTGAAGCTTAAAAAATTGAAAGGCAAAGTAGGAGTAAATGTTAACATACATGTAATTTGTTAAACAAAGTAGCTGTAACATAACAAGGAATTAGTCATTTGGTGAATACCAACTTTGTTTCTCAAATGTTTTCCTGTCTTTGTCATAAGATAGAATAATGTGTTTGCTGCAATACATGTAATTTGCTTAGGCAGGTACACTGTAAGAAAACGAACTCCTAATAAAGCTGGCTCTTTGGTACCCTTCCAAGCTATCCCATTTTAGTGACTGGTTTACCCAAACAAGATGTGCCCACCAGACACATTTCATTGGGAAAGTATAAAGTTCTTTCTTTCAAAAAATGAGTTACTGTAAAGTAAGAAAGATCAACCAAAGGTAGAAAATGTTAGCTTTGGTTGATTTAAGGGATGAGCATCAATCTACTTAGAGAGAAAGGCCCCACGACTGGAAAGGCCTCCCTCTGCCATTGGACTGGCTGGGTTGCTTCTGTTACATACTGCTTTACAGTGTATATGGGAATTCTCAATAGCGATTTAAACTGTATCAATATTGCAAAACGTTCATAACTACAGGGCCATAACAGTTCTACAAATGATTGCCATATTATTGGCCACATAATTTATGACAATAACTGCAATTCCAGGTTTCTTGGAATCGCAGTCACGATCAGTCATCCAATCAGTGATCAGTAGCCATCATCCAATCAGTAATCCAATCAGTGATAATTATCAGTCCAGGGTCCGAAATTGTGCTTTCCTGGTTGCCAATGCAACTAAAAATTTTGCACTGGTGACCAAAATTTCACAACTGGTCGCCAGCGGGCGATTAACTATTTCATGCCACGATAATTATACAAACAATAACTTGGATTTTATGCAAAATCGATTAATATAAAATTCAAAGCCGCCTGCCAATTGGTCACTTACTTTTTACCTTTCCGCTGCTTTTGAAGTATAAAACTGATTTTCATGTTGTTACAAATCTACCACAACATTTCACAGCTACGATCAGTGCGAAAAAAGCATTTTTCGTTCCTTTATGTGAGTCATTAGTGGAGAATGGAGCACTCAACACTCAGTGGAGGTTCAGGGGACTGGAACGAGAAATGCTGCACAGTTGTGGCCTGGTGCAAGCAATATGAGGATCCGTCAAATGTCTTGATAGAACGCGAAAGGAGAGATTGTTTTGAACATAGAGCAAAGAACCAAACAGCAGTTTTTCAGTCAGGAACATTTCTTCTCCAAAAGGTAAAGACAAGAGAAGGTACAAAAATGGCCTGAAACATTTGGCAGTCGCACGAAACTGTGTATAAGGCTGACATTCGATTCGTTTGTCATGGTTTTTCGGCGGTACAAAACATAGGTGTGTTTGTATTTAATCTTATTCGTTAGTGGAAAAATCGTTCTTATTCTTAAAAGAAAAATTGGTGACCAGAAATTTTGGTTTGTGTTTCACTGTGAAGGAAAAATTTTATTGACACTTTTTGGTGACCACATTTTTTCATGTAGCAACTGAAAAAAAAATTTCAGTCGCCAGTTGGCGCCTGCCCAAAAAGTTAATTACAGACCCTACAGTCACCCAATCAGTGATAGTTATCAGTCACCCAATCAGTGATCATTATCAGTCATCCAATCAGTGATTTGCATTATCAGCCATCAAATCATTGATCATTAACAGTCAACCGGGTCTTGCAAGTAAATCCTACTTGACAAAAATCTTAGTTCTTCAAACAAGAGCACTTAAATTTATATTTTCCGTAGAGAGATGTGAACATGCAGTCCCTTTGTTTATTCATGCCGATATTTTACCTCTAAATTTTCTTTATTTCAAATGCGTCTGTTGCTTAATGCATGATATACGAAACCGGAAGGTACCTAGTAACATTTTAAACCTATTCAGCGACACTACCAGTATTCAATCTTATAACACTCGATCTTTGTCAGCAAATAAATTCTATATTAAGAAATCTACATTGTAGGTTAGAAATCCAAAAGAGCTTTCTCAAGAGTAGGAGCTAAAATTTGGAATGAGATGCCAGCATCATTGAGAGAGCTCCCCAACAAACACTTCCAAACAAAACTCCACTCTTTCCTTCTCGACATTCTTAAGAAGCATGATGACTATATTGATATTTCCCAAATTATCTCTGCCCTAAAAACGTACAATTGAACTTGAGTTCTTCCTTCAAACATACCATGTAAGAGTCATTGAACTTGTAATTTATGTCAACGATTTAACGATTTAATGATTTGGTACAATCTGTTTAAAAATTATGTAAGTCTCCTCTTGTAAATTTATTATTCATTGTAATTGTTTTGTATGAATGTTTTTACTTTCATTGTAATTGCTTTGTATGACTGTTCCGCCCAGACTAGCAATGCTATTTGCGGAACAGTCCTTTCTACGCTGGACATTTATTCTATAAATAAAAGTTGTTGTTGTTGTAGTCATCAGTCATCCAATCAGTGATCTCCACATGATCATTACATGTATTCTTAGAATAATATTAGATTGCAATCATATCACATTTTTAAAGAACAACAACAACAATTCGTTTCCTTCATGTTTTACATGTAGGAAAATCACCCAAATCATGTATAAATATTATTACAATTCCCAAGGAAATCCACTACATTATCCGGGGCTGTTTTCTAGCGGTGCCCAGTCGCCCCTGGCGACTTACTTTTGCCATTGGGCGACCAGAAAATATTAGTTTTTGCAACAAACTTATATGCTGGGCACCTTGGATTTCAAAGTGTAGAGGTTTGGGCTCCCAACTACTTTTCTTAGAGTACAGCCTTGATTATCTGAGCATTTCCTAAACAAAAACAATATCAATACTGTAATAAGGTACATGTAAAATACCTTGATTTTGCCCTTTTACTGGTTTCAAGAAGCATTGTCCTGTATGGTTTGAAATACTCTTCAACCTTCTCAGAAAGCTAAGGTACACGTATCTCTCTTCCTTTTCACTCTCAAGCTACATACACAACTTTCTGATTCTTCGAGTTTCGATTGCCAGGAAAACTTGTTTCTGCTTTCTACCATTTACACAGAACAGCAAACATAGTTGTTGTATGCAAACACCACAAAGTCCCCTGTCAAAAAAAATACAACAAAAATCAAAGTCAAATTTGAAAATACTTTAATCTTGAAATCAAAACATTTTAACCATCCAATTCCACGTTTTTGACTTATGTTGGAGAGTTCACTAATTTTGGGGAGTTTTAAAAACATCTGTAGTGCAAACACCAATTTGTAAACAAAAGTCTGTGTATTCATAAAGCTGGTTTTAGTTGTGTTACAGTGTAACTCTGACCCTATCCACTTTTATGGGGGTACTTTAGAATAGGAACACTGGGAATAGATCATTAAAAGGATTCATCCTGAAAACTCCTCTAATAAAATTAGTATCCCTCTACAACACAGACAACTGTATTGTACAAACATCTGAATCCATTTCTCTGGTATTCTCTTTCATGATTGAATGAGTATAAACCATGTTACTTTGATCAAAATTCCCCAAGCACCAGTTGGTTCAGTTGATACAGCACCAGATTGTTGAGCAGAGGGTTGCAGGTTCAAACCCTAAGACTGCACCTCAAACCAGAATCTAATAATAGGTAACATCATGGTGGCTGCACGCTCAACATCCCCATGTACAGTACCTCAGTTCAGATGATTGTGTCACTGAGGAGTGACAGTAAGCTGTTGGTCTAATGTTGTCCTCCTTCATATGCAAAAACTTGAGGGGAGTATAAGAGGAAAAAGAATTCACACACTTATTGAAAAGAGTAGGGAACAATCCTGCTGCTGTGATCTGTCCTCATGATCACATATCATGACTTGTAGCAATCTCACTTGTGGCCGGGTGGAAACTTACAGTGAAAACTGAATAGGAGCTAGTACACGTATGTACATGTAAAGCACTGCATGTGTGAAGTATTTGTTCTAAACTTGTATCTTCCTGGCATACTGTAAAATACCAGTTAAAAGTGCTCTTTAGAATCAGCCTCTTTTCTTTTTCTCTTCTTTCCTGCTTTCTGACAACGTTTTTATAATTTAATTAAATTACGCTTGATGCGAACTGTAAATCTTTCTTCCCAGTACGAAAAAGCACGTCGGTAAAACTGACTTTAGCTCGTTGAGCACCACGTGGGCCCTTTAACAACAGCACAGTACAAGAACCTGAGCAAAGCTCGGCATGGTAGCATCAGCGGTCAATTATCAATGGTAATTTCTATTCGGAACTTACCGATGTTACCGTAACCCTCATTTAGTTTTGAAACGTTCAGGAAAAGTCGTTGTCGTCCTAGTTTCGAATAATCCTCTTGTGGTCAGTTTGTGAACATCACCAACGAACGCGGATAATTCCCAGTTTTCGCGCTCGGAACAAACGCTACGTAATGTAAGAATCATCGTACGGTCGCGTTCTTGGTGCGGGCTCTGGGGGATTGGAAATCAGCCAAAGTTTTCCCATCCCATTGGCGCAATCGTTCAGACACAGTAGTTATTTTGACACGTACACTCTCTTGGCGTGAAAACATGAGCAGTTTTTAATGACCATATATGGAATACTTACTTTAACAAGAACATGTGACAAGGTCTATTAAATGTAACGCACTGACTAGTCACGCAAGAACTAGATATTGTAGCATCTCCTTTTTTTTTTTTAAGAAATGAATCAGCATATTAACAATGCTAACAAAGAGAAACAAAGCAAACAAAATGGAAAATAAAAATGATAAAATTTTAACTGTCTCAATAGTCAATGTCTCTGCAGATTGCTTAACACGAATCAACTAGAAATTCAGTCACTTTGTGTAACAGCCAACTAAGTAGCATAGTCACGGAACCTAGGAGGTGGTCTTATAACCCGGGTTCGAGTTCTCTTGACATCTGGAATAGGATGCGGCGTAGATGTCTGCCTTTGTTCTGGTACTGTTGACTGCGCGCTGTTGTCATGGCTTGAAGGCTGACTTTCAGTGACTTCAACCGACTTGGAAAAGGTTGCTGTTTGCTCGGTAGGCTTCAGGAATTCTCGGTTTCTGCGAAAGATTTGGTTGTCTGAATCAGTTTTCACCACATAGGATCGATCTGACAACTTTTCCAGACAGGTACCATTTTCCAGGTCTGATTTCACCGGAAGTAAGCCTGTTTTTCAGCCCAAGCGCCAATTTTCGTTTGCTCGTTTGCTCAGAAGTCTCAGAAGTGACCGAGAAGACGTTAAATGCAAGTCAAATATATTTTGGGTTCTTGTTTTTGAAAGTATTGTAACATATTGTTGAATTAAAAAAAAAGCGTTTCACATTTCTCTCCCGCTTCCCGCCCTTTCCTCTCCCGCCTCCCGTACCCCTCCCTCCAGAGTCGCGAGAATGAGTCTCTGGCCCCTGATACGCTGCTGCGCAAGACGTCACCGAAAAGAAGCATCAGGCAATATTCTGTGCGACTTCACGATTTTCCTTAATGACTTTATTTCCTTTCGAAATCCACATCCACTGAAGTAATTTACACTGGCCACTGTGAGCTTCATTTTTCACCTTCACTGGAGAGATGAAAGGGGAAGGGGTAGGGGAAATTCGCTTCGCGTTTCTCGTTTTCCCCAGAGAGAGGAAAGATGCTATCTCGTTCCCAGACGCTGCAATCCGTTTGGTCAGCACCAAGGTTGCCCGTTCCGCTGGACAAGGGTAACGTAGACTCTGGGAACGAAACATTCTCGTCCCCAGAGCTCACGGTGCTCCTGGCCTTCGTCAGGGATCGAGAGCTCTGCCTGGTTCTAAACCAGGAAAGTCCGTGAATCACGGACTTCCGGCTCTTCTACGCAAACTCAGAAGTTTGAAACAACAGTGGTTGCCAACGGTTACAAAAATGCGCCTTCAGTGCGACTGCGCGTACTTCAGAACTGAGTTCCAGCTACCGATCCTTGCCGCAGGCCAGAAGGATCGTGGGTTCTGGGGACGAGAATGAGGTTGCGATTCTTTTGGTCAGCACCTTGGAAAAGATGGAAAATGTAACGGCTCCCACACATGCTCCATTTTACAGGAAATGCGTCATTGCTACAAGCGTTGTTAATCACGTGACTTGATTTCTTATTTGTTGTCGTATTACGAGACAAGGGCGCGGTTTTTGCGATAAACAATATTCACTAGTTAGGTTCAAACATATATAGGTAAGTCAACCGTAATTAATTCTACACAATTTATTTGTTTTGTTCCTCTACTGCTCTACTGCTTGCCAGTGCTTCCGAAAATAATTACACTGTAAGATTTGAGAACTGGAAAAATATTTGTAACCCTAGAAAAATATTCTACTTCTTTGGAGAAGCCATTTACACTATAAATACCTATTAAACAGATTCAAACAGTTTTAGAATATTTTTCGTGACTCACACTCAATACTAAAGGTATCACTATTTATCAGCTTGTCTGTTCAGTATGCAGTAAGGATGGGCCAATAGCATTGTTTGAAGTCGTTACGATACTGAGTACGATACTGAGTTTTTTCTTCGATATCGACATCGTTACTGTGACGTCATTGGATTGACTGGTAAGTCACATGATCTGCTTAATGAAATACGTTGTTTTGCACTGCAAATGTTGATTATTGTTTGGTACTCTATTGCTTGATTTCACTCATATGACAAGGTGGCCATGTTGATGGCCAAACCAATACAATTTTGTGTTGCAGAATTTGCATAAAAATAAAGTTCCCAGCGTAGAGACATACTATTTTTCTTGACCACCAACATGGCTGCCATGGCGTCACATGCAATCCAGCAATAGTTGCATCAACAACAAAGACACAAGCAAGTTAAAGATTTCAATTTATAAACGAGAACATTTTACCCCTGAATAACTCAACGGAGAGCACACAACATCCGGTAGCTAATGACGAGCGCAGGCAGATCACTTGCAGTATCAAAAACATCAATAATTCTCGCTAGTAACTATATTTTTTGAGCGAACCTCGGTATCACCGGTATCGAATATTTGGTATCACTATCGGCCCATCCTTCAAATGCAGTTTGTTTTGGTGTGAAAACAGGCTGTTACTGCCTTTACCCAGGAGACTTACAAGGCAGAGGATTGTTTCAAGTTTATTCCTACGCATGTCAGTACTAGGGGATGGTTTGTCACACAACCGAGGAAGCAAGGCAAATAAAGTGGTACACTTCCAGTCAGTACTGTTCAATTACCACTAGTCACATTAACTTACATAGTGTTAGTAGGGCTACAATAAATCATTAACACAAATTACTGATGTCTCCAAGAGAGATGATCATGAGATTCAGTCTTTTTACAATGAACATCAAAAAGTGTCCCCTCGCCCTAATCCACACCCAAATTCAGAGTATCGTTAAGTACTAGAAATTGGAGAACAAAATGAACAATGAAAAATTTTGTGGTATAAACTTGTTTTCACTTACATAAATAATTGTACTTGATGTACATAAATTTGCATTTAATTTTCAAAATTGGCCAATAAGCAGCAGTACTAAAAAAAGATAGCATAGGGCCAAGCTCTAAAGCTATCACATACTTTAGGGTATAATATTACTGGTAAATTTAATTTACCACTACTGGACAAAGGCGAGAATGCTACACTATATACACAAGAATTACCGGGTAACATGATGAAAATGTGCAAGATCATGCTATAAATAAATCTTTGAGGACCAAACCATATTTTCAGTGAAACAATAAAACGTAAATTATAAGTGGGTATGTACGTGTTTGTTTTAATTTAACTTTAACAAAATGTAATTTCTCATGCACATTAAATCAGAGAAAAAGATAAGGCATGAGAAGGGGAAGGGGTCGGAGGCACAGTCTACAGAATAGCTTTTTTGTAATGGCTAACCACACCTAACTTCAGGTCAACCTCCCAACCACTACTGCCCTATAATTATTACGCTATCTGCTAAGCCCTTGATAATTCAACTCAAAACTGTCTACAATGCAGGTTATAAGACCTAGAAACACTTGTCAAACTTTAGGACACCTGTACAAAATTCACCATACTTCTATCCTTCCTTATGACGCCAACATATGTTTTATTTTCATGGCTTTTTTCTAACTTCCCTCCCCCCCCCTCCCCCACTGCTTCCCCCAAATAATGTTGAAGCAGTAATTAGCCATTGATAAGACTACTCCTACTCTTGGCTTCTCAGACTGTGCAAAATCAACATTGCAATCGGCAGGGTGGGGGAGCGTGAACTGTACCAAGATTGTAAGTCAGCTAGACCTGGCCATATTACAGAGTGTTCAAATTAACAAAAACGACCTAAAAGGTATTTGCAGAAAGATGCTTAATATACATGGTAATAGCTGTTTGAAAGTAAAGTTAATGCAACTTGTATCAAGGTCACTTCCAAACACACAAAATAAACTTCTCAAGCCTGGTTTTACAAAAGGTGCAAGAAAAAGCATCTTCACTGATTCGTGGAATTGTCTTGCTATATTTTACTTCCCTCCAGAAGAATCATTCACTGCTAATATTTTTCTCATCTGGTTGGTCCTCTGTTGGTGCTATGAGATTGTTTTCCTCTAAGATCAGATCAATGTCATCACCTAGTGTAAAAAGCATGACAACTTAGTTAACACAAAGCTAACACCAAAACAGCATATAAATCCTGTTATTATGTTATTTTCACTGTGCAAACCAAAAACCCTTCCATGGGGGAAGGGGGAAAGGGATGGATATTTTCTAGAACCACATGATACACAATCTAAAAAAATCATAAAAATCCCAGAACATTAATTCTATGTACATGTTCAGTAGCATTAAGTCAAATACAGAAGAACAAGATATTAAAAAACATTAATTTACCAGAAAAATATTTCTGAAGAACATCTAGGGCATCTTGTCTCTTCATAGCTACAAGCGCAAGAACAAGTTCCTCAAATGTCATATCAGGCTCACAGTTCTCAATACTTCTAAACAGCATTTTAGTTGGACTGTTGCTCTCCTCTGCTGGTTCAAAAATCTTGCATTTTCCTTGAGGAATTTTAAGCTCTCTTGCCAAATGCCTCCAGTTGCTTACAGGTGGGTCTTCATTTAGCATGTCAGTTATTTGATCAAGCAGGGCTGAATCATCAAGAATGTCTTTGACAGGTCCATCTCCTTTAAGCAAAAACAAAATGTACTGCAATTTACATGAAGCAAATTATAAAGATGTTTTAAGGATGGTTAGTCAACCTGCATTTATCATAATTATCCACAATTATCACCATCATATCTTTAATGGCATGCTCTTAAGGAAATTTCCCTGTTCTTTAGGAACAGTAAGGTCAGACACCTGAAGACCCACTTTGCAGGTCCTAAAAAACAAACCAATGGAAAATTGTTTCCCTTGGTTCAGCAACTACAACAATGTAATGTTATAATACCAGGTATTCCAGCTTTGTCAAAAACTGTAACCACATCTTTTCGGCCAATAGAACTCAAGGAACTTTTTAACTGCTCTAGAGTCAACTCAGGGTCAAATATAGGAATATACTTCAACAACATCAATGAAGAATTATGCCACTGGTTTGAACCAAAGTTCTTTAACACACGATGTGGAACATTTAGCTGCAATGCAAGATGTTTCCAGTTGTGTATGTTTCTTCTGTCTAGTTTCAATGCCATTTTCCCAAGTACATCTGTATCATCTCTTTCAACAAGACTGGCAACAACACTTTCTGCACTGATGACGCCACCTAAAGTGTGTGATGAAAAAGCTGGTTATTTTTGTTATTTGATCATCAACATCATCACTATCATTGCTGGCAAAAGTATTCATGGAATTGGCCACCTAGTCATATTCCTGTTTCAAATCAGAAAGATGAATCAGGACCAATTCCATGAAAACCTTCACAATGTTGCAAAAGATGAGGAAGACGCATCCAAACCAGTCGCTTAACATTCTAATATCGCTAATCATTCAAAGCAACATATGCTTATCTGTCTTTTCTCTACATCACAGTATCACAGGAGGCTGCAGGAGTCTACGCGTAGAACAAAAATTCATCTTTCAAATTAGCACCCTTAATCCCCACTGCATAAACGACTACTTCTCGTTAAATTAACTTTTTCTTGTTTTTCATGTTATCACGTTCCCACGAATAGCATAGCTCCATCGTTCTGTATATAAAACTCACACAACCCATACTTCCTTGATTTGTTCTGAAGAAAGGCGAACACTTGAAATACCAGCTTTTTCAATCTCCTTACAGTGGTCAATTTACATATTTACCACCTCAGATGATAAAACCAAATTTTTGTGACTGACTCATGGACTCACTGATTGACCAGCTGAGTGAGTTAATCACTATCTCCCTAAAAGTAACGGATTGCCTGGACAACTGACTGAATGAGTGACTAGTGACTGACCAATTGACCAACCTGCTGACTGACAGGCCTTAACTGACTGACTGACTGACAACAGTGCACAACCGATTGAAGAAAATAAGTATAGATCGATGAATGAACTGTGTGCTCAATAAATCCATCATAAATTCATTGAGGCAACTCAACTTCATCGTTTCATCAATATTTACAAAAGCAACAGTATTGTTTCTTGCATACCTGTGATTCTCCTGTCAAGTAAGTGAGCAACATCGAGCCTATCAATTTCTTTAAGAGCCTCTTTAATTTCTTCAATAGTTAGATGAGGTTTTGTTGCTGACAAAAACACAAACAAATCTTCTGTGGGACTGGTAACTGAGAAGGCCCCACAGTCTTCATATGCCTCAGGAGGTATCACCAGCAGCTCTGCCAGATCTCTCCAACAAGGCACCCTTCCATATTGGTATTCCGTGTCCAAGCAAACCGCCAGATCTCCCAGAATACAAGGATTGTTGGTTACAGTCTCACTAAGAAGGGCATCTGTCACAAATATTGTGTGGTATATCAGAAGAGTCATGAGACAATGATCAATAAAAAGTATAGTTTTTACATTCTATGATTTAGACATCACAGTACCATTTGTGCATACTACTTGCCAAGTCGAGTACAACAAAAATTTGAAAGAGAGGTTATGAGTTGACCACAACAAGAGGTAACAGCAAAAGGGTATACACCTTATTCCAAAATGGCTCCCATTCTAAGATTCTTTTGTTTTTATTCCAATTAGCCCTTTTGCCTCGTTCTCAAGAGCAAAATTCAAAAGAATATTTTACCTTGAACAAGGCAACAAGGGCCAATTTGAACAAAAACAAGAGGATATTAGAATGGGGTCCATTTTAGAATAAGGTGTTTGAGAACCAGTACTGGCAAGACAGTATATGTAATATGCCTGCCATACCATCATAACAGAGCGGCTGGATCAAGGTTATGGAAGTGTTACTTCCCCATACAGAGATGCTTTTGCAAAGGCCATACTTTTGTGGACTGTTTGGCTAACAAACAAGATCATTACATATGTTAGCCATACAAGTGTACATCCATGTTATCTCTAGTCATAGCACTTTCACAGAGATATAAATCTCACATGATATAATTATGTAACTACACACTGAGTCATTAAGCAAGGCAAATTAGAGCTAATTTTGAAGAAGCTTGGATTCCAGGACCAAGATTAACACTCTGGTAAAGTCAGTTATACCAACACTCCTATGTTTCCATGTGGGTTTGACAATGTTTTTGACAAAGTGATCAGTGGAACCCCGTCATACGACCACCCTGTTAACATGACCACCTCGTTAAATTAGCATAAGCTCACTTATTTTCTTATTTGAAAGCCCCATTAATCCGACCACCTCATTAATACAACCAAGGTTTCATGGCCCAACAGTGGCCATATTGACAGGGTTCCACTGAGTGATGATGATGATGGTTAGAAACATTCTATACTTTTATTAAACAATCATTTATGATTTAGGCAATCCATCTAAGGGTAAGCTTAATGAGCTTAATGATTAAGTTTATAAGCTACCCTTCTAAGAGAAAGCTCAATGCCAAAGAGCACAAGTTTTCAAAATGGATACCTGCATCAACTTGCTGCAGAACAATAGTCTCATCAACCAATGAATCAGCCTCAGTTTGCAGCACTGTAGCTGGTTCAATCTGCATAGGGTCAGCAGCACAGTCTACTGAACTTCCTTCATCATATCCATTCATTTTCTCTGAGGCAGCAACATTCCTTGAATCGGTCTTTTTACTTGATTGACCTTCAATGTTAGTTTCCTTGCTGTTCTCGTATTTTTCTGCAGTCATCTCTTCAAATGAGACACTTACTCCATGATCAGAATTCTCACTTTTCTCAGCTGCAACAACTTCATCTTTACCTATCTGACAAGATTCTTTCAGTGGTGTAACAGCCTCAACTTCATCTGTTTCATCACTATTGGGCATCACGGGTTGGTGTTCTTCAGATAAATCACTGTTATTAACACAAACATCAGTTTCTTCAAAATGTTCAACATTGTCAGCCTCATTATACACAACTAGTTTATTGTCTTCAGCCTCAATTTCTTCCAAGTGTAAAGAAACATCACTACCATTTTTTAGTTTGTTTACAGTTTTATTTTCAGCTGTTGCACTCACTTCTGGAACAGTTTCTTCACCACTGCATACTTCTGAGCTTCCTGAAACTTCAATCAAATAATCTTGTTGAGGTTCAGATACTTCTTCACAGCTTGTTTGCCATTGCTTTGAGATTTCAAAATGTTCAGCATCAGTCACCACCACATCCTCCCTAGGAGGGGTAACACAAATAGAAATCTCACAATTTTTACTCTGGACTTTGTCATCTGTCCTTTCAGAAACTGTTGATGATTCCGGGTTATCCAGTTGAACCTCAGTCAATTTAGTGCCTTGCAAAAGGTCTTTGTTGCTTTCCGTGGTACTTTCAAACTTTGGTTTCGCCCCAGCAAGTTCAGTCATTTCATCATCTGTATAAGTACAGATGTCATCAGTGACAACATTTTCTTGATCTACCACCACAATATCTGTGCTCCAGTCTGCCAACTTCTCATCTTTATATACCAAAGATGATTCCTCTACATTTGGTTGATCTGTTAAGGTCATATCTTGTCTTTCTGGCACTGGCACATTTTCCGTAATCCCGGCAAGTACCTTTGAGTCAATGCCTTCTGTAGGCTCTGTGTCCTCAAAAGTTTCTGTTTGTGCAGACATAACACCCACTGAAACCAAAAAATTCAATCACAGATTGTAACTTATTCTGAAATAAAAAGTCACACTCTGTTAAGCTGTGGCTACCCAGGAAACAGGCACCTAAATTTTCCATGAAAATGTGAATGATATAATTCCTTGAATAACAAATGTGTTGAGTTTAGCAAGCAGTACTGACACAAGACACCTCCCTTGCAACAGCAAACACAACAACTATGAACAAAAATAACAGGAAAAGTGATGGGAAATGAAGGTCAGTGTTCCAGATAACTTGAAAGCAGAAGATTTCTAAGGGGTCAGTAGACATAGATCTTCCCAAATTTCTTTCTCATTAACTCAGTGTATTGGCTCAGGGATCCAACTTTCTTGGGTTTTTCACCCGAGAACCAACTCTTATCTGGAACACTGGCAAGCAAAAATCTTTAATGACAGAGTGCTGGCTTGTTGTGCCACCTATGCAGATGTGGCTACTGTAATTTGCACAGTGTCCTAGCAATGTAACATTTTTTGCAAGCAAAAAATCACTTTTCATGAGCGTCTGCAACATTTATAACAACCGCTTTAATGTTCAAAACTAATAATTAAAAGACCTCTTAAATGGTTGCTAAAGGTTCTAAACATCTGCCAGTAGTCACTACTTTAACAATCTAAAGAATTGATTTACAACAGGTTAAAAAATTCAATTCATACATGTAATTCACAACGATTTGGAATAACAGTTTCCAGTCCTGAAAGTAAGCATGTTATGAATACTGAAAAACACAGAAAATAGCCCTCATTTAGACAAATATGTACCTTGTATAACAGTAGTTAAACTGCTGTCATGTCTGGTCACAAGCTGCCTGAAGTTTGCATCAGACCTGTTGTTATCTCCCTCTTCGATGGAAGTGGAACATGGTTTGTCTGTATCTACCTCTGACAGCAAAATTACACCATCAGAACTCATTTCCATCTTGCAGAGACCTTCTTGATTTTCTTCCACCTCCCCAGAAGGAGCATCTTGCATTTCATCAGGACCAAGTCCTCCTATCCCAGCACCTCCAATCACCTCTGGGTACTCTCTCAGGCTGGACTCTTCTTCCACTGTATTAGGCTCTGTTGCCAGTTTTGGATCTTCTACTTCAACAGGTCCTTCACACATCTTAAAAAGACCTGTGTCTGTTTCAACAGCTTCCTTTTCTGTACCACTAGGACCGTTTGGTACTCCAACAACCCTGCCTTCCAAATTGCCAAGGCCATCTGTTGTATGAGAACTTTCAACAGTCTTATTAAGCTCCTCTTTGGAGGTATCAGAACATCCTTCAGCCTCACAAAGAGCTCCAACTGTCCTACAAGATTCTTCTGTCTCACCAAGATCCCTTCCTGCTTCATCAGAAAACTCCTCAGCCTTGTCAGAGCATGATGCCTTCAGGCTCTGACTGTGGTTTATTCTGGTAGGACTTGATTCCTCAAGGAAATTAGATTCCTCTTCTTTACACTTAGACTCCACATAAGCTGTGCTGTCCAAAGAGGTCAAAAGATTTTCAGTTTCAATCTCCTCACTTTTGTTATCAGGAATAAAATTATCTGCAGACTGTTGGATCTGATGACCAACACTACTACCATCTCTTCTCATATCAGTTGAATGACTCCCTTCTTCTGTATCACCACCATTAACCAGCTCCACATTCTGCCTCTCATGGACAAGAGTTTCTGTTACCACAAGGTTTGAGACTTCTGACTCTATTAGGGAATTCTCTGAAGATGGCAGGGTGATATTTCCATTCAAAGTAACATCTTCAGAAGCAGCATCAATTTTGTTTGCATTGTCATCAGCACCAATATGGCTCTCCTGCCTCAGGTTAAGCCCTTGTTCTGCGAGGCCTTCATCCCTTGAAGCGTGTACCTCATCTGTAGCATTTGACACTGTTACACCCTCTCCTTGGCTATTCTCTGAAAATTAAGAATAAATTATTTATAAATTTCCTTTAAATTATCACTCATATCCTCCTCATTGTCTTCCTTGCATTTATCATGTCACTTATAGAAAACATTTAATTCATCATTTGCTTTATTCTTATGACCTTTGTGTTTGAACATGAAGTGATATTGTTACGACAAATTACATGCTGGTCACCATCAGGCTTAAACGATAAGCCTAACATGATGCAAACTGAAAATTTACAACCCCTTGCCTGACATTCATTGGTATTAATTCAGGAAGCCCCAGGGGGGGAGAGGTGGGGTACTCTGGATTTCAAGTGATGGAGATGATTGAAGGATTTTTTTGGGTTTGGAATTTCTTTTTTTTTTCGTCAAAAATTAGTGACAGGAATAGCTAGCCCGTTCTGAAAACCTAACATTAAGGACCATTGCTAGTATAAAGCAAACTGAGAATATGCCTCAGTTAAAAATCATTTTGAATTTGTCCAATCTATTTTTTTGCCTCCCAGCAAAAAATACTTGGGTTCAAATCATAGAATAAGTTTGAACCCACAAGAGATACAGAGACTTTCACTGTTAATGGAGACTTGAATGGTCTTGTGCTTCAGATACCTACTCAATGATATTGATCTAGAAACAGCTTTTAATTTGATATTACCACACTGGAATGCAAATGGCCACATAGGGATCACGCAAGTGTCTAGCTACCAGTTGATTTTATATTGTGTAGAAATACCACCTGTAATCAAAGTATTGGATCTAAGGTGGACCTGTCATAATCATCAAAGAATACAGTTGCATATAATTACCAAGTTGAGTAGTTTGACACTAAGCCTATTTTTTTCAGGATCGTATAAAAAAGTTTTACATTAAAAGAAAAACATAGTACAGAACAAGTATTGCTTTTTTTATATCTCTTGGTAACAATAATATTGTTATTAAAGTGAAATCATGAATGGTTTGAACCCAGGAATCATGTCATAACTAAGTGAAGTTCAATTGTATGGGTGAGTATAGTCTAGAGAAGGACTGTGATATTGACTGACATTTAGATAACCTGAGCGGAAGTCATCATTTCATTCTAATGATGCCTTTTACTCAGGTTATCCAAATGTCAGTCAGTGTCACCTTCACCCAGATATTGCACTTCACTTAGTTATTATTACTAAAGAACACTCTAAAACCAAACTAAAAGCTGGGATTAGTTCATCTAGTCATGACTTTTCACCAGCAGTACAAATTGTTATAATTGCTATTTACATGTGTAGTTTCATCCTTGCAGACCAAAAACAGTTTTGCCCAGGCATGAAATGTCTGCTTATAAATTACATCTTATATAATTATTAAATTGGGAAGACTGTTTACATGTAATATTTTTGGTCACATTTCACCCCAAGGATCAAATTTCATCCTTGTGCTAATGGAAGACCAGGATAAATAATTTCATCCAGGATGCAAAACTTTAATCCCAGGATCATGTAAACAGTAAGTGACAAATAACAAGACACCCAAATGAAACTCATCATCATAAGTTTGTAGTGTACCAGAAGTGACGCTTAGGTCACGTGGTTAGGTAGACACGAGGCACTGATGTGAGAACCGCCATTTTGAAATACAATGTTGTTGTGTTGTTGAATCTCGAAGTGTTTATTGTTCAAAGGGAGCTATTACAAAGTTCACTCACAGTCCTCTCTTTACACCCACTAAAGATGTTCATCATTTCAATACACATTCTTCTACTGCTGGTAATTTCCATATAAACTACTCTCGACTGAATCACCACAATAACTCTTTTTCCTCTATGGGCACAAAAATTTGGAACTGTATTCCTGATGCTTTAAGAAAGCTCCCAAAATTTAGATTCAAGAAAAAAATAACCGAATCTTTATTTCAAATCTTCTTAAATCAGGATTCTTATCCTGATATTGATACAATAATAAACAAAATGACAAGAATCTAGATTTTGTCAATATAAAAGAGTATTTTAAGCTTTTCCTGTTTCTATTTATATGCTTGTGGTTTCATAAGTTGTATATTATATTTTGTATTCATTTTTGTAATCAATATCTGTACTTTTGTAATTATTGTTTATCTTTTGTCATTAGAATAATGTTGTATTAATATGTAATTGACACGTTTCTCATACTACGGTATATTATATTTTGTATTCATTTCTGTAATTAATATCTGTACCTTTGTAATTATTGTTTATCTTTTGCCATTAGAATAATATTGTATTAATATGTAATTGACACGTTCTCTCATACTACCTGCCTCAACTGGCTTTGCCATTTCGCAGGTAGCCTTCATTTATACGTTAAATTGTGAGTATAAATAAAGTTGTTGTTGTTGTTGTTGAGTCCAGTACAAATATTTAAGAAATTAAGCTGATTGGCATTTCAGTTTGTATTCATGACAAAAGGAATAACATAATGTTACAAATATTACCCAGTTGAGGTTTAAAGTAATTAAAAGTGCCTACAATTAGGTTAATGATGTAATAAAGAGACAAAAGACATAGTTGCCACATAAAATCACCATTCCAACTTTGCAGGGTTAATACAGATGACAGGCAGGTAATGAGAAGTAACAAGAAAAAAAGTTGGGCTGTCATTGAATTAATTCCTTGTTTTTAATTTTATTTTTGTACGACTGTATTCCATAAAAATAACCAATATTTAAACTAAAATGATTATCCAGTTCTAGAGTTTATCTGAGTGCAAACAGAGACAGTGAATTCATTAGAAGCATACATTATTTTCTGTTTGGCAAAGAGCCAATGGTTTTTTACTTAGTTTGAACCTTGGCAAAAAAGAGAAAAAAAAATAAAGACACAAATTCAACAATTATTTAAGCAATAGACCACAAATGTCTATGGTTTATAGGCTGATAAACCACGCGAGATGTTCAAAGAACATGAGAAGAATTTGTAAATCACAAGCCGCAGGCAAGGGATTTATGAATTCTTCAAATGTTCTTCCAACATCACGCCTCTTAACCATAGAAAATAAATGTTGTGGTCTATTGCTTTTATATAATAATTCAGAAAAGGCGCAAAATTTCCTTGAGTTTACTGGCACAATAAACCATAGCTGATTGACCAATCAGAGTGTGCACATTGATTTGGTTATTATATAAATCTGTATATTGCACACAAACAACCTTGCAGGATTACTGTTCATTTTAAAATTGACAAGAGAAATAGTAAGAATAAAAACAAAAATCAAATCAAATGAAGTCAGTGTAACCAAAATATTCTCAGCTATTTTTGACATATCGGTGTTTAATATTAGTCTCACAGAAACAGAAAATAAAAATATTGACAGTCAACGCGACCCTATGACAGAACCACAATAAAACTGCTCAAGATGATGCACTAGGTTATGTAAACAAGAAGCCGCAATTACGATTAGAAATATCTAGCAAGCAATAAAAAAAATGCTGTTTACACAGCGTCGTGGAAATTTCAAAGCACCCAATCACAGCTTGCTCAACATTTACACCTGTACATACAAATCAACACTGGATTTGCGGAGCTTCGTTTTAAACCCAAGCTACGCAATACACCTCCTGTTTTCAAAATCTTCCAGCACTGGTACGCAATTTTAGTTCAACTTGTTGTTAGAGAAACGAATTAGTGCTCACTAATATTGACTCGCAAGGCCCACATCAGTAAAATAATGGCTCATTTTAAATTGCAGTTCCTATCAGCAAGACCACTTCAAAACAAGTCATTAAAAGCAGAAGGGTCTTAAACATAACAAAGGAAGTTAAGGAAAACTCGCGTTTCAGGTACTTTGAACATGGACGCCAGATTTATGAAGCCTCTAGAAAGAATCTTACCTTTTGTCACTGAGGAATACGGCAAAAACACAGGTGTCACGCAAGTATCCGAAAAATTTCGGAGAAGTCCTGCAAATTCGCCTTTGTTGTTAAAAATAGCAGCACCAACTGGAGGGATTTCCTGGTTGAAAGTTTTCGTGCATCCTCCAAAATCCTGAAGAGAATGTTCTCCCGTCTCTGAATTGCGCACAAGTTTGAAAGTTTGAGTTGAAAATGACGAATTCGTCGAATGGCCAAATAGATCACAAATAACATGACAGAACAGCCCGTCGCTCAGCTCTTCTATAGATTTATTTCCAGTGTCAAAGCAGTCCAGTGGTCGAAACGTTTGCAGACTACCTTTCTTGACCATTTTCTTCAGAAATCCGCGCTTGTCTAGGGGATCAACAGATAAGAAGGTCAGATAAAGATCCTTGTCAAGATTATCCGATCGTCGACCAACGACGTCCTTGCAAACTTCGGCCATTTGCTTGATCTCAAATGTCTCTAGCCCTCGTTTATCTTTACTCAAAAATTCTACCACAAATACCCTGTCTGAAACCAAATCGTCTCGACACAGCACGACACTGGGAGTTACAATGAAATAATGGCATTTCCAACCCCACGAAGATGTGAGCTTCTCACAATGAACGACACAACCACTTCCCTTTGTTGCGAACCCTTGACTGTCGGGCAGCTTTTCTTTGATCCGGCAAACAGCAAAGTCAGCTTTGTTCATGGCTGTAGAAAGGACTAGCCAAGCCTACAAAGCTGATAATTATTCATTAAACGACGCCACATTCCTCATAGCATGAATGTTTTCACCAACTCAAGGTGGTCATTTGTATTTCGCCCCTCCTACTTATTACCAGTCCTTCCGAGGCGATTCCGAACGGTCGGCATTAGCCATCCACTGAAACCACCTTTGCCGAGAGAGACTGAGGTTGAATTCAGACACACTTCGTGGCGCCTTTCGTGACGCCTTAGCCGACGCCTTAAGCCCCGGCCAAACGATCGCAACATTTTAACACAACGTAGCCCAACATTGTTGGATCATGTTGCGACATGTTGCGAAGGGCTGGCCAAACGCATGCAACATCACGCAACAGTCTACGCAATACTTTCAGCGAATATTTGTCCCGGACGTAAACATGGAGTATGTTCACCAGCAATTTCGCCTTTGGCGTTGCAAAGTTGTGGCATGTTCTCTAGTGCTGCTCGTAGAGGACGACGAGAGAGGTAAAAAGAGGAAAAACAAGGTTGTGGACCAAGAGAAGACAGCAGAAGGGCTACTTTGCCAACACAGTACAGGAGCTAATGATTGAAGAGGTGGCGGTTTTCAGGGAAATGTCTTATTCGGTGATTTCTTCGAGTTTTTGCACAATTCAAATTGCGCGCCACTTTCCGCTATGTTTACAATTGACGTTTAAAAAAAACAAATCGAGCTAGTGTGCATGCCCAGACGCAACACTGCTGCACGAACCTGGCCAAACGACCACAACATCATGCAACATCCACAAATGTTGGGAGAAAAATTTGACCATTTTCAAATTTGAGCCAACAACACGCAACATGTCGCAACAGGGTGGCCAAACGCGCGCAACATGTTAGGGCCAACAATGTTGGGATATGTTGCGCTGAATGTTGCGATCGTTTGGCCGGGGCTTTATAAATAAATAACAGAAAGCGAAGACAGTCGAGACCGAATGTTTTCACGGCTTTATTGTTAATTTTCTCGCTCTGTTTATGTTTCTTTCGATGAATTTCGCTGTTTTTGGTGAGTATTAAAGCACTCCACAAATGTATGCATGTACTTTGGGTTATTTTGAACTGATCGATAGGCTTGGTGGTGCTGGTTGATGTCGCTGATGCCATCCACCAGAACCACTTCATCATCCTAATCCAGATCTTTTGTTAACATGAACCACGTGTATAGATAAATACAAAAATTAGTATTTACCAGCTGATTTGATGTTGATGTTGTGATGGGCCACAGTGAGGAATGTTTAAGTTACATTTTGAGTACTACATATTCGAATTACTTGGACAAGTGGTTTTGGCAGATGGACATCCACCATCCACCAAAACCACCTTTTGAGTTTCCCTAAACGGTTACGTGCTCTGCAGTAGGTAGCTTTCATTTAGTTAGGTTTGTTGTGAACGTTCTCACTTGTATGCTTTGACAGTGCCAACACAGGTATATACCACAGGAACATACAAGAAAAGATTTCCGCACAGCTCCACATATTGATTATACATGCATAACGACTCCTGTTCCAAAAACGAAATGTAGTTGAGGCACAACATGAATTAGTGTAGGGAGCTGTGTGGAAGGCTTGCCATATTCGACAAAGAAAGCAGGGCAGGGTCCTTTCATTGAACAGGTTGGGCCCTTTATAATTATATTTTTGATATATAATTTATTTGTGTTTGACCAACATTCACACTTTGTATGCAAAATGAAAGGGAATAAAATACTTTGCAAATAAATAATTTTATTATATAGTTTGTGCTTGTAGGGAAATGCTAGGGCATGATTCCCCGTTGATGCTCATGGGCAATTATTATTTATGCAAAAACAAAAGAAAACGTAGTTCAAATTGCTTTTTTTTTATTTTCTGAAAATTTTCGTAGCTAAAAGGATGAACACTCTGAGAGTGAATACTACTACCTTGATGAGCTTGAATTTCAGGATAACAGTGTTTTTCAGATGTTTTGATGAGGTCTCTCTTCGCTTCTTGGTGTTTTCTGGAATCTGAAAGATAATATATATGCATTCGAGATCGCAAACGAAAATGTTGACGGTAATTTATTGACTTAACATCCCTACGTAACACCGGACATGAACCCCTGCTTTACCATACGGTTGTCTTAGCGCGAAAACTGAACATAACAAAAAAAAAAACCTGCAAACATTGAACTATATAATAGACTTTTGACCGAGGTCCACAAGAAGTCCAAAATATCCGCGGCAGACAAGCTATACGTGCAGTACAAACTCATTCAGAAGTGTTATTTCACCCTGTTTCGTCCAATTGTTCGTTTCCCATGATATGGGATTGAACAGATAAGCCGCGTCCTATACATGAACTGCAAAACTTCAAAACATCTGGAAACGCTAAAATCTCTCTCATCTTTATCTGTGCTGTGCAATCAACTTTTGTCGTATCTTGCACAAGAAATCTTCTTTTCTTGAATACAAAATCATCATTATCCCTCTTCTGTGAAAAATCAACATCATGCGATAGTACGAATGAAAAAAAAAAAAAATCCCGACAGAGGAAAAGGGACTGGGTTGGCATCACCATTAGCTCCTAACTAAATCATTTAATGATAACCTTAGGACAAACCATTAACGAGGTCAACTGGGAGGAATGTCGGTCACTAACTAATTTCCGGTGGATGACAATCGCTTATACATTCGACTGTTCGACTACCAGTACCTAACATATTCTCGTTAGTATACTCATGCTTTTCCCCTCCTTCTCCAACCCAGCTGCCAATTAACTCCTGTGCTTCGTATCGCCTTTTTTATTAACGAATCTAATTAGTAAAATTCGGGTGTACTATCAAGGTCATATCTAAATTTTGTTACTAGCAAGTGTCACTTCATGACATGCCGATTATTGTCCCAGTCTAAAGGTCGAGGGCACGCGTAGCACTGTAAAATATATTATATTTTTAAAATTTTGAAATTCTGAACCCAGAAATAAGTGTTTTCTTACCTCATCTGCCTCTTTTCTTTTTCTTTTCTCTCGTGCTTTCCTATCAACGCCATGCTGGCAATCGTAAATCTTTCTTCCCAGGATTATAAAAGGCGACCCGGTAAAACTGATTTTCTCTCGGTCCCCTTGAGCATTATGAGGGTCCTCCCAGAGTATTCTATGAGTTTTCTCTGAGTAATCTGTTAACAAATACAAAGAGGAAATCGCGAGAGGTCTGTGGGCCGAAACGCGCCACATTTATTTTGCAATCATGATTAGTCCTGCTGAAAACTTTCCATCTGGTACTTACCGATGTTACCGAAACCCTTGTCGGCTTTGAAACAAGAAAACTTTGTTGTTGTTCTAGTTTCGAAGTCTGATAGCAATTTATACTCATCGCCCACGGTCAACACATATCCAAAATTATCACTTATCCTATGGTGGAACGCTGGTTCGTAGCTTAAAATTCCCGCCATATTGATCCTGTTTGTTTCTAATGAATCACGGGATTATCTTCATCGCCCGACCGTCTTCGGTAGCACGGCTCGGTGATCCGCCTAATTTCCGAGAGTTTCCGCTCACGAGTTCTAATGAATTCAAAAATCGATCTCAGCCTCTCTCGACCAAGGTGGTTTCAGTGGATGGCATCTAATGCCGACCATTCCGAACGGCTGGGACAGTCGCAAGTTCCACGCGGTCTGCAGAGTGTGCACATTAATGCTATCAATACACTTTGTGTGGTTAGAGCTGACTGGGAAAGCGGGATTTGGGTCACTAGGAATGAGAGTAAAAGTCACAAAAATGGGAATGGGAAACACTTCTGCTATTCAAAGACAGTAACAGTCAAGACATTTTCTCGGCTCAGTAGCCAAAAAGAAGGAGTTTTGATGAAGAAAAAGCCCAAAACAAACCAGAGAACTGCACTCAGTAGAACATACCACACAAACTTTCACTAAAATAACAAGCATTAGCACCTATTACTCGGAAAAACTAGTCCCAAAAAGAGCAATGAAACACAGAATTATGTTTTTATACTTGGCGTAAAGGAGTGGAAACCTGCTCTGGGATTCATGGCTTTTCAATTTTAATACTGGGACTGGGATTTGATCTAAAGAAAGGCTGGGAAATGGGATTCAGACCCCCTCCTCCTCCCCCCCCCCCCCCATCCTCTCCCCCTTTTCAGGACCCTCTTATATATTTAACAATTAGATTATGAGCTCGAGATTTCTATCGCGTGATAGCTGACGAGGGCGCACTAGTCGTTCAAAATTAAACAAGTAAATTATCTAAGTTCTCCCCGCAGACACTTTGAAAACGCGAAGAAGCGGCCGCCATTTTGTTGACAAACGCTACTCACCATCTATCACAGAATAGATAGCGGGTAGCATAGCCAATCAGAGACCGGCATTCGTGATAGAACGCCAGTAGATTTATACTTAAAGGAGCTACGTCACGCTATTTTAGCATATTTTTAAAGCTCAAAATATGTCTTGCGGTCAATTGAGATCCAAAAATAATGGTCTAGTTTTGTTATTTAAGGCTGTTATGACACTAAAACTGTTTCATGTCGTCCGATGCTACCAATGCGGCAAGGATGGAAATGGATTGAAACTTGAAAAGGTTGGGCCAACTTTTTCAAGTTTTGATGCTATCTCGACAAAAAACAACAAAAACCTTATTATGGGTTGCTCTCTTTGATAAAATTAATTTGATATCCACCTCATAATTTATCAGGAACATTGTTTGTATAAATAAGTAACGGTTTTTGGAAAGAATTCACAAAATCGTCGTGACATAGCTCCTTTAAGCTGGTTGGATCTTCTACCACAGTCTGGCTCTATTATATCGTTGCTAATTGTTATAACCGAGGACCTCCCAGCCGAAATAATCAGTAAGCAACGAAACTTATGGGACACACAACTGTATTCCTTTAATCTCTCTCTAGTGCGCAAGCGCACACTTGCAACTCAACACATGACGCAACAAAACTAGCAAAAGCCACGATATAACACTAATATATTTCAGTTCTCTTTTCCTCGAGCTTTCCCCAGTCCGTTCGTGTTTGTCTACTCGCCCCATTATCCAGTCCTCCTGCGAGGAAGTAGCAGCCTTCTGCGAAAAATCCTCCGAATTAATAGTCTTGGTCAAAATTAATCTTTTGAAGTTCGTTTTAAAGTAGTCAAAACCCTAGGTTGCATGTTCTGGTTTCGTTTAGACACTTTAAACACTCGCTAATCCACTCAGCTGACTCAGTTTTTTCCCTCTTGTAGTTTGTTACATACACCCTGAATCTCCTATCAAGCCTCCAGGGAGGGGGGGGGGGGGTAGGGGGGCTTATTTATATTCATTTGAAACACGTTGGAAGGGAAGGAATGCGGTACCGCTAGTATCAACTCTGCACTACAAGAATGAGTTTGAAAAGTTGAAGCATGTAAAGTTGGAGTCATGCAACCCAAAAGCAAGGCTAAACCAGTATCTCCCCAACGTTTTTTTTTTTAACGTTAATGAGTTCTGTCGTTAATTGTAATTAGCCTGCGATGGAAAAGATGGGAGAGGAGGGGTACTTAGCAGTAAAACACTAAAACGCCTAGCCTGTGAGGAAGCTCTCTCGGGGGGTGAGGGTTGGGAGGAATTTTCTCCTCCCATCCCCCAGAGATTTAGCTCACAGGCTATAAAATGCCTGAATGAGTGATTGAGATGACTCCTGAGGTACCCTCGCAAACCAAGAGCCTCTGACGATCCCAAAACCTGAACAGCTGAGAACTGCAATATCTTGCACTCAACATCATGGACTAACACTGTTCCACTGCGTTAGTGGAAACAATGGTTAAACCCTCAAACAAGACAAACAGATTTATCAAAACTTTATTAAACTCAGAGTATAGACCTACAGTAACATCAAAAACTAAAAACAAAATAATGAGCTGGCTATGAATGGTACGCCCTGGTACAGTTTTGTTAGTGACTAACATGGGCCTGAAGCCTTCTAATTTACCTGCAGGGGATGAAAGCAACGTTAAGAAGGGCGGAAGTAGGGAGAAAAAGGTTCGGAAACCCCCTGTTGTTCAGACAGTCCCGTAATGCATTCTTAGTGCACCTCAAATACCAGGCTTTCAATCTTTTCCATAAGCTTAATTTTAGCTAAGAAGGTGACATATTTAGGTAATAGTTAATTAATTCAGTTTCAGTTTTATTTTGTTGATTTTTTTCGTAAGCGACCACCTCCCGTAAAGGGGGACCACTTTGTCGTACACCAAGGGTGATCGCTTACGAGAAAGTTGACTGTATGTGGGTACAAATGTCTACCATCCCGTCATCTCCACATGATACTCCTCATGTTAGCTCTAGTATACCTGCTCAAGTAAATACAACTAATGTTTTGTTTGCTCTACTCTTTGAACTAATTGTCTTCGGGTGTACGTGGACCATTAATTTACCTGTAGTCCCTGTTATTCAAAAGCCAGTAAATGCGACTTACCGCCACGACCAAGATTTCACCGAAGGTTTTTTTCTCGCTGGGCTGAGAATTCCAGTCTTTATTAAAAAAGCAAAATTTACCGCTCAGTGTAAGCTGCCAAGTTCAAGTACAAACTGGCGGCCGCCGAGAATCGGCTTTTGGGAACATCTGCACTGAACTGTATAGAACTAGAATTACAGTTTTAAGCGCTAAGATTGGGCAGGGGGCTTAACTTGATCATGTTTTCAATAACTAAGTCCAAGAATCAATCGTGGCCTTATAACTCCCAGCTTAAGACTAACACTGATCGAAAAGCTAGCTTATTTCAGATTGGCTTTTACCCTATGTAGCTCAGTGACAAGTCAGAACTACAGTAACGGTGTCAACGTACATTGAATTACACCGATTGCCTTTTATGCTACTTTTTTCGTCCAACTTCTCCAGCAATTTGGTGATATTCTAGGTCATCTGCATCATTTGCTTGGATGTGTGCGCTCACTCCTCGGAGAAGCTTTTTTAAGGTATCTTCAGTACTTGCTTGGACTGTTTTCTTGCCGACCGTACTTCTATCGGAACACCTAAAATGTTCATTTAAAGTTAAAAGTCGACCTGCATCTTCAACATTATCAGGCAGCGAACATTATTGTGCCTAAATAAATGCATTTTCACTGAGGATAAATTACACCGCAGAGAAAGGACACATTTGGATCATACATTTTCCGTAAAATAGGAACCATGTTTGGGCCCACAAGCGCTAAACAGCACCTTTTCATAATTTTTAATCAAGTGCAATATCCATGCTGTTTGTTTTCGTTATGTAAAGAAGTATAACAATGGCCGTTTTCACACTAGAAAACGGACAAATCGCCTGGACGGACAAGTTGTCAGGCGTGAAAACAGGATGAACAAAGTTTGGACTTACAAGTCGTTTGAAAAGGTCCGTCGATTTGTCGGCCTATGAAATCGATTTTTCAAGGTCAATTTGTTCGTCTAGACAGACAAGTCTTTCAAAGTTCGACTTTAATTCACACCAGACGAACAAATGGTTGCATCGCTATAGCAATCCCGGCAATCTGCGAGAAATGGAACTAGCAAACGGAGTGATAGTTTATGTGAAATCAAAATGGTAGGAGGAAAAAGAAAACGAAAGACCGAGAACAAAACCAAAGCAAAGCGAAAGAACAAGACATGGCCCGCGCAAGAGTCTTCGTTTTGTAGTTTGAGGCATGTATTTCAAGAAAACGAACACCTCATCCATTTCGTTTCCTTCCCTTGTATCTTTACCGGTTCTACCGGGTACTCGATGTTCGTTTTGCCGACACCCGGTAAATAACCAAGCCAGTGCCAGTCCCAGTCATTTTGTGCTCAAAATCGTCTGTTTGTTCGACAGAATATGAAGTTACGGCGAACAATCTAACTTGAGTTGTCCGCCGGTCTACATCAGGCGAACAAATCGTGGAACGACTTGTCCGTCCAGACGATTTTTCCGTCTCCTAGTGTAAAAACGGCCAATACAATAATGTTACACCATATGATACAATACGACCCAATACTGAATAGGGTGCAACACTACACGATGCCGTGTAATGAAATACACTGCCATAAAATGCAATGCAATGGGACCCATCAGTGAAACCAGTAACCAATCAGACCCTTCACGACTAATTTTTAAAGCAAGAAAATCCCTCTGCCTTACCAGTTGATAAAAGCTATTTTCTCTCTACGGCCGTCGCCGGTTTCCAGTCTAAAGTCAAACAAGAGGTATTTTGGCTCCTTTTCCTCATCCAGGAGCTTTTCTCGCAATCTGTTGAAGACCTCTTCGTTTTCCCTCTGTGTGCAGTCATTGGGGAATGGTTCTCCGATTTCCTCAATCACTACTTCCTTGTTGTCTTTGACTGACATGATCATGTAGCTATACTTCTTCTTAAGTTTCATATCGTTGAAGCACTTGACACAATCTTCGTTTACAGGGATGTTAGAAGACTGAAGAAAAGAAAATAACGAAATGTTAACAGTGATGACGATTATAATAATTATAACTATGTTGACGACGATTACGCAAGCGGCAACGACAACTGATGGCAAAACCAAGGATAGCTATAAAGTGCGATAACGAAGGCGACGATGGTGATGATGATGATTCAATACGTCTATGCCTTGCTTCTCATGAAAATTCAGTATTAGACTTCATTCGCTTTCACGTCTGTGGAGTTATTCACTTAGACGTTTGATCGCACATTCAGGAACAAATTAGACGTATCGAATAATAATTGCCAGAAGAAAGGAGCCTCCATAAAATTATACAGTGATGATGATGACCATAATCATGAGACTGCATGAAGATGATGTAAAATGATGGTGATGACGATAAGGATAGTGACGATGACGATGATGATGATGATGATGATGATGATGATGATGATATTGATATTGATGTAAGGATGATGATCCTGATCATGGATGTATTGATGATGATGATGATGATTATGATGATGATGATGATGATAAAGACCATTGCTACTATTTGTAATCGAAGGAAGAGCTTAAATCGGTTAAACCAGCATAACAGCGCACGAGGGAGGACACATGCAACGAGAAGACTTTGGACTTTAGAGACTTGTTCTTTCTCTCTCCAACGCCTGCTCTTAAAGTTAACACAATACAAGGCATGGAATTGTAGACTTTTCAATGTAAACGCAAGATACTAAAAAGCAATATACAAAAATTGACAAGAATTAATTAAATCTCCTCGACGCATGAAGAGCGCGTAATGAGATTTTCTGCCCTTATAGGTTATAACTTCGGGATAAAGGGAACACATTGTTAGATGTTGTTGGTTTTAAAGGATTCCCAAAGTCAAGCTGCTTTTATCCATCCCCTATATTCACTATTTTTCTGTTATCTACAAATACTTATATGCTTTCATCTTCAATCTTTAATTGAGGTGCGCCTAAAACAGTAATCATTGTTTAGATGTATTTTAGTTTAATTTTGATTGAAACACAGTATTATATAGAGGAAGAACAAGATCAGAAAAATTACTCACCATTTTTACCCAGTAACGGCAGTTAAGTTTGTTCCCTGTGACATTTAAGATGACAAATAATTAATCAAGTTTGTGGAAGAAAATATATAGACAACTGTGTCATGTAGTGATTCAAGTTAAGGGTACCAATTGCGCGTTTGGGTCTGTCTGGGTTATACAGGGAGGCGTTGTTAATTGAGTTCTATGCGCGTAAATGATTTGTTCTACAACGAGTGAAGAACGGAGCCAGCGCCCGGAAGCCTTCACTCTATACACATTCAAGGTTTTGATCCTTCTGGTCGCTACTTGTTAACATCAGAGACAGCTGTTGGAGAGCGCAGGTATGATCGAGATATACATTAGCAATGTTAAACAAATTTCGTTGAATAGTCGACTGCCTGCCTGCTCGTAACCAAACAAAACAGAGAACACACCACTTCACTTATAAAAGGAAAGTATACCTGCTGACACAGTTCCACAATACAAGACAGGCAAATGTCTGGTCAAGTCAAAGCGATTACTCAAGTGTCAGTACTAATATTCCAACTCTTGAACATGAAAAAATAAATGAATTAATTTTGAAAGACCGAAGGAAATGACATAATGATCTAAATCCTTATTTTTGCTGACAGTGACTGGCCTTCAATCTGGTTTTGACGAGCTTGTGTTCCCGAGCTCTTCATGGCGAGGGCAAATAAATTATGTTATCATTATTATTATTTTCATTTATGTGGTTAATGAACTCAACTCTAGTAGAGCTGCTGTCCAGTGTAACCGTTCTCCGACACTCTAAAAGCGTCTTTACGCACTTAGTACAGTCAAATACCATCCCTCATGGGCCCAATACGTAATTGACAAACAAACGTACCTTTCCACCGCCATGCAATGAAACAGAAACCGTTCCAGATTGGAGACAGATTTATGTCTTAGGTTGAAAAAATGCGTGACTTTACTTTTCAATATTACAATGATTTAACCTGCAGCATACTTCAGGTGTAACGCTCGTGGATAAAATACGTTACATCTCACGACCAAAGATGTTGATTAAAAATTCTTACAGTAGCACGCGATATCTATATGGTAGATTTTGTTTCCCAATAAATGTTTACATTTTTGGAAAACTTGGTCCTTTTCTTGGTAAATGAATGGGCTCCTGTTAGGCAAATTATTCTAACTGAGAATTCATTCCGGACTAGTTTGGCGGCGAGCAGTAGAGAAACCAGGTTCGCGTTTGACTGCTGAAGAACCAGGCCGCCAACATCAAGTGACCTCGCGAATCTCTGAAAACTCCCTGAAACAGAGGTCCTCAAATTACTCTATGTATATATGACTGGATCAAAGCCTGTAAGGCCCAGGCAAACCACTGAGCATTTGCACTTTTTAAATGGCAAATTTTCAAGCGTCGGGACAACAAGAGGTTGGACAAATGCCAGTCAATGGTCAGTCCTGACGTCCTTTCGCCGGTTTCGGCGTGCTTAATGAAAGTTCGTTGTCCCCCCCCCCCCCTACCCCCACTCCCATTTGGGACTTGATGCCGAGACGACCTTATGGCAAAAAAAAATGGGAATGACAAGATCTCAGGACTGAAACTATACTTGCGAAGCACCATGTCACAGGCTTGCCTTGTAACATCCACTATAACCACAGGTAACCCAAACACATGGAGTATTTTTAATAACCTTTACACCGTTGTAGCGTTTCCGTACTTTGTACAGTTATATATAATCTTAAGAATCCAAATAAAAGAAATAAACACCGTACGAAAGCATTACCATGCATATGTGGCTTCGTTTTAGTGCCTCCCCGTAGGCGGAAACGGAAACTCTCCGTAGACGGAAATGGAAACCGGGCTGAATGTAAAGGCCCTGAAGCGGCTTAACACATGACAGGCACGCCGGGTGAAAACTAGTAATTTTAAATTAAACGCCGGGGGCGTTTTCAAGATCAACACCCCGACATTTGTTCGAAACCCCGGCGTTTGATCCAGAAAAGGCGCTGTACTCCGATTCAAAGAAGGACGTTTGACGTTGACATGAAAACGGTCAGGAGTCGGTATAAATTCCAAGAGGGTTGGAATGGTTCGTATGTTCCCTTCTAGTCCTTCCCCATTGCAATAATTTATCTTTTACTAACGTATAGTTAATTGTCTCTTTATGTAATTTAGTTACTATGTTTTAACTAATGCAGTGAAAATGGAATAAATATCTTTTCGATAGGAGATCTTAAAGACGATGGCTAGTAGCGGGAGACGCCCCAATTGCAAGGCTTGGATGCCAGAGCTGATCCGTTAGCAGGCCGCCAAATGAACGTGTAGGCGATGTCCTTGGGGGAGGGCCAAGACCATGGTCGCACAGTCGGTACCGTCGGCCCTACCGGTGCTGATGATGCAAGACATGACCGGGAAATGACGGGCCTCGAGTGAGATGCGATCTTTTGGGGGCGACGTGGCACGAGACGTGGCACGAGACGTGGCTCGACCAATGACCGAGAGGAAGCGTGAGGGTGACGCCAACCGGTTCGATCAATGGGAAGAGACCATCATCCCATCAGTCTTTGCTGAAGGGCATATAGACGGAGCGCGGGTGCGTGTGGGTGTCAGTGCGTGAGAGTCATGAGCGTGCCGCACGAGTACGGTGACCTGTCGTCCGCCCGGTATCCTTCGTTGGACAGAAAAGTGGGCGCTTTCAAAAAGCCCAGCTTCGCATGTGCTTAGGTGGAGTGGAGAACTTTCAGAACAAGTCTCGCTTGATGTGTTTCAAAGCTAATTGTTTTACAATTACAAACTTCAGAATAACAAAACAGTTTTTTGTTTCCTATCGTACTGCTTCGTAAACAGCATTCAGGAGCTAATGGCGTCCCGCCATCTGTGAAAGAAAGATTTTATATGCAATAAAACTATATTTGAATTAAGATCCTTTGTTAGTTATAACCCATAAAAATAAGAGTTTGCTTGCTCATATGACTTTCCATTTCTGAGGGAAGCGCATTTTAAGTTCGTAAAATATATTAACAAAACTTGGTTGACAGCTCTAATTGGCGGCAGCTAAGTATTTATCCAACGGGTCCAGGCCTAAACCGTTCTAATTGCCTGTCATCTTGTTGGAAAGGTTCTCCAACTGCTTAGCAAGGCCGGGCCCGAGGCAGCCTAGTGCGCGTCTCGCGTGGAGGGTCAACATCCCCTGCAAACAAAAAATTCGCGACGACACTCACGAATCATTCGATTTGGTTCAAAGGTAGCTTCTCTAGTGTAACTTCCTCCTCTCTAGGACTGACGGCTTTGGAAGTAGCGTGGCCGAGCAGTTAGGTAGCTGGACTTGTCGATGCGGGAACACGGGGTTCAAGACTTCAAGTCGCGCTCATGTCGCTAGTTCGAGTTAACCACGCTTGTAAATAGCTAATGGTTCTTTTCCCACCAATTGGGCTTCTTAACTCTATTGAGTCCATTTTAATAATTTGTTTCAAGTTATTTAACTGGAGTGCCTGTGAACTAGCTAGAGCAACTAACCGCTTAGTGCATTTCCACAATAAACAAAGGATTTTACATTTGCACCTTTTGTTCCGATATTTTCTCCCGGGGATTTCCATCTCCAGGCTCAGCCCCTCTGGGACTGATCTGACGCCTGTCCATTGGTAACCGGCCTGTCTCCGCTAAGGACTTCACTTGGCGATAATATGGAAGACCTGTAATTACAATCTGCGGGGCTCTGAACATAATTTATTTATACCAAGATCAGGTTCAGAAGCCTTTAATAAGAGTTTCGCCTGTAAGGGGGCCATTTCATGGAATAGCCTGTCACCGTAAGCTAAGCGGGCAACTAGTCCTTCTACTCTGCGAAACCTCTTGAATGATTTTTTTTTTTTCAGTTTTTGAATTTTTTAAATACTCTATTTCTGTAAACAATGTAAATTTTAAAAAAAATAAACAGAACATAAGTAAAACTTTTCAAGCTAAGTGGTCATTGCGCACATAGAATAGGATCAACAAGGCCTTAATTTTACAAAGCGTGTTATATATTTCATATTATTAAGATACAAGAAAGGGAGAAGGGGTCACATGGATACGCCAAGCTTACTTGTCTATTTTCTGGTTGCAGAGATGATTTAGAGATAAATTCAGAAACGTCCAATTTCTTTTGCATTGTCTTGCAGGCATAATAATATTGCTTTGAATAGAGCAGGAGAAGACTTAAATCTTTGATGTGATTATTCCAAGATTAGACACTTGGGTTGATAAATTGAAAGATCATCTCTAAAGGCGTGTGAATTACATTAGCGTTATGCAAATCGTTAAACCATTGATGGATTTCTCGCATAAATATAGGAATAGCTGACACTCAAGAAAAGGATGTTTAAAAAAATAACTTTTAATCATATTTTAATAGATTTTAAACTAGTTATTCAGCATACATAGTTTTCAATGTGTTATTTAAGATTAACTTAGTTTAATTGTAATGCACAGTTCTGAGGAAGAGCACTATAGTGAATCTGGATTCCGTGAGTTATTATTATTATTATTATTATTATTATAATTATTAAAGCTTGGGAACGAGATTGGCTGTTCGCAAGCCATGATAAATAGGTGCGAGAGGCTGCTACTCCCCCCCCCCCCACGTTGAACGTCAGCAGCCCGTGCGGAGGGGAGAAGGAAAACTATTTAGTCACCTTCTGAGAACCACTCAAACGTTTTGTCATTCATAGTAATATTCTCTTCTTATGTATTCCCGGATGTCCGGCCTAAAAATTTTTACTTCCGGTTGATAAAGATGAAGATAAAGACAGGGAGTGACATGTGCCCATCAGATCCTTATAAGGCCGCTTCGATCAGTTCCTATCACTCACACTGCTCTGCTTGAACTATCGCCTTTAGGTGGAGATCGTGCAGCCTTGATCAAAATGATTGTCTCCGTCTATTTCCTGATATTGCTTACACAGTTAACAGTCAGTTTTGGCTTGTTCTGTAGCGACAAAAACTGCAAAGACTGTGTTGATTCCTCGCTTCATTGCAGATGGTGTAAGAGGGATAACGAATGTCATATGCCAGCTTCTGCAATGAACGCTTGCAAGAGAGCGGAAAACATCCTGGAGGAATCTCACTGTAATGACAAATTGTCCCATTACGATCCGAATTTATCCTTGACGATGTTATTTCTTTCAGCAGCAGCTTATGATCCCGTTCATCCTCAAGAATGCCTCGATAACTCAATGCCATCCGCCAACTTCCAACTTCACGCTGTTTTTACCAGACAATGCGACCTCTTTGATAACCACTGCTCGGGTTATGTTGCCGTTTCCCATAAATTGAACGCCATTGTCGTCGCTTTTCGAGGTTCTCTAGATGTCGGTCAAGCATTTGTTCAATTTATAGAGGGCTTAGCGTCCCCTAAAACAAAATTTTTAGATGGCGAAGTTCAAACCTACTGGAAGAGAGGATTCGACTCATTATGGCAATGCATGGAGACGGAAGTGAAAGTCGTTGTTTCAGAGAATCCTTCGTATCAGTTGTGGGTTACGGGGCATTCTCTTGGTGGTGCCATGGCATCACTGGCCAGTGCTTGGCTCAGTTACAACAACATTGCTCCTCGTAAAAACATTATCTCTTACACATTCGGGATGCCTCGAGTCGGAAACTACGATTACGCTTTTCACCACGACAAGCTTGTGAACAACAGTTGGCGGGTTGTTAACGACGATGACATCATTCCCCATTTCCCTTCATTTCTCTCTGTGAACCCTTTAAACGGTCCTTACCACCACGGAGTCGAAGCTTTCTACAGCGAGACGGCCACCAGCGTTCATTCAGAGCACAGAGAGTGTCATGGCAAACCGTACAACGAAGACGCGACATGCAGTTTCTCAGAAACAACGCGATCTATCGAACGGCACAAAATCTACTTCAGCATTCCAGTCGGAACATTCTGGAAATCAAAATGTGTCCACTCGGCGCGCAAGAAACGGAAAACATCGGAAGAATCTGATGATGCTTCATCAAAACAGTTCCAGTTTTTAAAAGATCGCTGTTTGAAGTACAAACAGAACGGTGGCTCTTATGCTGAGGGGACATCCTCATCTGGAACTGATTCAGCAATGTTGGTGGGATATTTTATGTCACTGTTCCTTATGGCTGAAACTGCCATCTGACAAATGTTGAGTGTTTTCGCTAAGTAACGCTAACAGTCCTATCTATATTGACCCAGGACGTTTTGACTCTGATGGACACCGAGCTGCTAAATGTAGTACATAGTTTGGTTGTAACCGACACTTCCGCTTTGTCGTTAGATAAATTTTTTTACACTGCCTTTTGAAGGAAAGCTTGAAAATAAATGGGTGGCTTTGACTTTAAAATTAGAGTGCTGTACGGCTAACTTCGCTTAATAAATACAAATTAACCTCTACAGAAATGCTGATACGGTGTCACTTTCTTATAAGACAAACTTGCGTATTTGTGTGTTAATTTGTGTCGAAATTTCAGACAGCAAGCTAGGAACAAGGGCGTAGCTAGAGGGGGGAGGGGTACCCGTTACCCCTCTCCCCCTTTGTAAGCCTTTTTTGAAGCAGACAACCTACAATATTCAGGTGGCGAAAACCCAGAATATTAGACAATGGCAAAGAGGCATAACAGACGTAGGTTTTTCTGTTACTCTAACTGATCCAACACTGAATTCCACGAGTTTCGTTCGCAGGTTTGAGAACTGCCACGGTGTTTATTAGAATTCAGAAATGCCTCGACGTGTGCACAAAAACAAATTTCTGTATCCTTGTACCCTACTATATCATAATTTTGCAGTTAATCTGCCGGACCGTAAACTGGATCCAGGAACATTTAGCCGCACTATCTTTGCATTTATCAGCTCGTCTAGTCACTTTATATCTCGAGTAATCCTGTAGGACCCTGTAGCTCTTCCGGACCCCGATTTACTTTGGCATGGCTCTTATGACCTGTTAGGCTGTAGCTTCTTTTGTTGTAAGGGCTAGGAGTATTGTTTGTGTTGTATCATCTATTGTTTTGTTCTCCAATCGTAGACCGCGTCTGGAAATCTACGGAGTCTCTCATAATAACTGTTACGGGTGATGCTCGGCGACTGCAGAGAAGCCTAATGTCACGTGGCTAAACTACTTGTTGCGGCGAAACTCCGAAGCGGGTATACTTTACTAATCACTAAAGAAGAACGAGGATCACGGAGTTAAGAACTTATCCTTGATTGCGATTTTATTGACGATAATCGAACGTAAACTGAAATACAATACAGCATAACAACTTATCATAAAGGAGCAAAATTGTGAGTAAATTAATTTAGCTATAGGTTGGCATTAATACAACATTCCAATCATATTTCCATTCTTGCATTTGTTCCGGTGTAAAACTTTACCAAAATGCATAACGAAACAATGGATATACACAATAGACGGTATAGAAATAAACTTCCTTCCTGCCAACTTAAAAACTAGACTAACATAGGCATAAAATGAGTAAACTTAATATAAACTTGAATACAAAGATCCAGAGAAACTTCCTAAAACATTAGTGGTTGCATCTCGCGAGCAACACTAAGAAGCTAACAAGGGGGGCTTGACTTATCGATTGCATCTGCAAAAGGTACGAAGCCCACTGAACTTGAATAAGATGAGGTTTTTACGCGGAATTAAACGAAGAAAACATACTTGAAACCAGAAAGGGCGTAGCCACGCAATGGCACGAACAGACGTTGATTTTTGTTTTTCCCTATTATCAGCTCAAAACGTTTTGTAGTTGAACCCATCTACTTGTTATGTACTTGCTTGTTAGTGCATTACTTAATATGTTCTGTTCTGCTTTGGTAATAATTGTTTTCCGTGACTTAGGAACAGTTTGTCGGGTCGGGGCGAAGAGAATAATCCCTTCAAATCGGCCCGAGAACCAGACAGGACACAAAGTCTACCACAAATGAGTTAATGTTAGAATTTTTATTGAAAATCGTTTATTTTTCCCTTCAAATCCGATACGTTTTCCCCCCATACAAAGCCCTATAATTTCATTATTACGCTGGTGTTTACATTACAAAGTTCAACACAGACCAGAGAGCTTGGGCTACATGTGTCAAAACAAATGAGCAACCCGGCACTTTAAAATGCGTGTGCACATGATGCAAAACGTGTCCTTTCATTCACAACACTAGCAAAATTTCGGGACCTAAGCGATCTGTTTTTTTTCTAAATAAATTTTTAATTTTGTTAATTACATATGCACGTTACCGACTGTACTACATGTACATTTACAATACTTCTTATTCTACCAACACACACACACACAACTATTATACTCCTGTACTTTACTAAAAGAGATTGGAATGTGGCAGCCTTTGCAAGGATTTTCTTTTAGACACAGTGAGAGAAATTGTGTCCTCAGGGGTAACAGAGGTGGCACATACGCGCGAAAGATCTAAGCGATCTGTTGAGATCACCGATCATTTCGCACGTGTTCCTCTTTTCATTCAATTAATGTATTCTGTTTTCCACGTAGCGTAGCTCCATAATCACACACAACCCATAATTCTTCGATTCGGTCTGACGAAGGGCTAACGTTCGAAACACCAGCTTTCAGAATCCCTGAACGGATCATCAACTCTGTTAATACAACCGATTAATTTTGGTGCACAACTCCCCCACCGACGCAGCACCACAGTTGCTTTAGAAACTACCCCCATTATGCAAAGTAATGCTTTCGTACGGCATTTAGTTCTTTTATTTTGGATTCTTTTTATAACCGTACAAACTACAGTAACGCTATAACGAAACGGTTTAACGGTCGTTTTAAACACTCCGTGAGCTTGAGAAAACTGTGCTACACGAGGAGATTTGCAAGGTTTCATCTGAGGAGAATGAAGATACTGTGGCTCAGAGACCCAGGAAAGGGGACTCAAGGGAGTTAAAATCCAAAAACATTTCCGGGGCAGCATGCGCCCGGACCTCCCTTGAAGGTTGTGCCTTCGGCGCTTATTGCAACAAAAATCGGTCAACATTTATCCTAGATCCACCCCTGTAATACATGTAGATTTCATACATACGGGTGACTGTAGTAATAATCGGTCGGTATATTTCTATTAACATGCTCACGGCCCACATGAATGGAAATATACTGCTAATGCACCAGAAACAAAAAGCAATGAATTTGAATTGACAACACATGCCTTAAAAGACATATACTAACTTCTGTAACCCTTGTTTGGAAGCGACATTCTCAAACGCAGGCTATGCTTGCGTTCTCTGCCACATGCGAGATTAAAACCATGAGGGTGTCGAATGCCACAGGGGTAGGCAAATGTCTGTTTTCGGGCAGTAGTAAAATTTCAAATGCCCCATCCCCGGGATTAAAACGTGAGCAAATGCCCGGCTTATGCCCGGGGAAGGGAAGGTGGGGAGGGGTGGATGGGCACTGAGGGGAAGGTGGGGAGGGGTGGATGGGAACTGAAGGGAAGGTGGGGAGTGGTGGATGGGAACTGAACGGAAGGTGGGGAGGGGTGGATGGGCACTGAAGGGAAGGTGGGGGTGGTGGATGGGAACTGAAGGAAAGGTGAGGAGTGGTGGATGGGCACTGAAGGGAAGGTGGGGAGGGGTTGATGGGCACTGAGGGGAAGGTGGGGAGGGGTTGATGGGCACTGAAGGGAAGGTGGGGAGGGGTTGATGGGCACTGAGGGGAAGGTGGGTATGTAAACTGCAAAGTAGATCAAATAATAAATGGTCATTTTCACTGTCAACAAAAGTGTTAAGAAATCGGACTAAAGTACAGGATACAAGGCCACATCGAATAACTTTTGCATCCATTTTTGTATGCTTCGTTCTTCAAAAGTCTCCGACAAATATATGTAAATGAGATCGATTCTTCTTGTTTTTACAAAACACCACATTCTTAGAGTTGAGTGTTTCTTAAAAGCTGGGGATTGGTACGTTGCATCAAATGCAGACCCTTCGAAAGATGGCTGCTGCAAACTTTTACCAGAGGTGCAAGGAATGGAGCTGTTTAATAGTGGCAATTAGACTATAAGTGGAGTGCAATTTGGTCTGAATACATGCGCGTGATTTCAAAATCGAAACCAGTGCGCAGCGCGCGTTCGATTTGAAGTCAGACGAAAATGGCACGACGCGTAGTTCAATTGCCACTACTTTACACTCATTTTGAAATCACAGTTTTTTGTCAACTTTGATGTTTATTTAGTATCCACTTTAAGAAACCCGGTTTTGAATTTTAGTGGGCTAAAGGTTTAGAGCATATAATAGTGCAATTTGCGAATAAATTGCACTGTTCAGAGCCAATCAAATTACAAGAAAAAACAGTGATTTCAAAATGGTATAAATAAACCAAAACAGCATGTTCTTTTGTCATTCTCAAACACTCAGCAATGAAAACTTAAATTCAATTTGTCAGTTCCACTGTTTCAATTTCTACTCGCTAAATTTTCCAAACGGACAGCATATAAGTAAATACGGGAAGTGACCAGCAGATTTGCCCCCATGGAAAGAAAACTTTAAGTCTATTGGTCCTGTGAAGACCCGACCCAAAGTTAATGTTGCGCACTGTTAGAGGCAACCTGCGGGAGTATACAAAAAACACACCTCAAATTCTGATTTCAATGTAATATTCAAAATACTAGTTATCTGCGTGTCCACAAGATCTTCGCACCTATTCCAAGAATAAATAAATCATCAATACTTGTCACTTCTAATCCTACTTATCTTGTAATTATTTAAATTGCAAAACAAACTATCTCTTGCAATAGAAAAAGAAAACAATGAGGTATGAACAGTGAGATTCGTTTTGACTGGATGACATATCCAAGGTACTAATGGGGCTTGAAGAAATGACAAAAAATGAATTCACTTCAAGGCAGTTGAACAGTTTTAAAGGAAGTACACTCTAAATTGTTTGAAAGCATTTCGTGCTTGAACATCTCAATGCAAGTTGAGGTCCAACCAGATGCCCAGACCTTTGAACTACTGGCGAATTCCAAAGCAAATTGTCGATCTAATTATCAATTAGACTTGAAAACTGGGCTTTGCATGTACAAAACGTTTTGTAGTGAGCCTTTTCGCTATGAATTACTACTGGCCTCTCACAATTTTAACACAGAAATTAAGTAGAGATCTTGACACTAACTTATTTAACTGTTGTCTTGGTGTGTTAAAATATCGTGTTGCATTTCATGAAATTTCTACAAGGAGGGTTGCAAGAAAATAGTCTAGACAACTAGTCATCAGGCGCATTCCATTCAACGTGTGTGCGTGACTAGCAATAATTGCTAGTAATTATTAGTTTTCACACGCAGAAGTCAAATTTCCTACTGGTACATTGGCAATTAATTTTCTTCACATGCATGCTGTTGCCTATTTGATGCAAAACAGTCAATAAATTTGTTTACCCAATGAAATTCCTTGAATGTTACAAGACACCACCAAGAACTTTTGAGAACAGCTTTTGGCAGTCTATATCAATTTGAAACATTTTTTGTCCACCATGCTTTTTTCTCATCATTTAAACCCAGCATTTGACCATCTTGTGTTAATGTAGAAAATAAATTAACAAGAGCTATTTTTAATTGCCTGTCCTAATTGACCACAAATTACTAGTTGCATTGTATTACATTATGGAAATTAATTAATTTGCTGTGGATCTATAAGCTGGATCAAAACTGCAGCCAGTTTACTTGCCAATTCACAGCAATGTTATGATGCCATTTGTGACCAAAAAGGTAACAGAAACATGAGAAAAGAACTGACCTGAATTTGTTTATTCTTGGTTAGAAACTGTTCTGTACACACTAAAACTACCTTCTTGCACTTTGATGAACACATAACACACTCGGGAGGCAAAGCTTTCAACCACATTAAACACAATCACTCTTTGTGAATTATTTATTGCTTGATGTCTTTTTCACTTGCCTGCTTTAAACTTTAACTCCCATATCAACAACTGGAATGCAGACTATATGCAAACTGTTGTATAAGCCACATTAAAGCGGGTGTTTAACTTTTAAGCGATTATGTAGTTTGTCTTACAACCATTTCATTCTGTCATGCTACAGGTCCCACAAAGGTGACCACAGAGAAGTGGGAAATTACTGAATTAAACATGCATAGACATAAGATTAGTGTTTCATTAAGGGTTTGAGCAGGATGGCAAAACTGTTTGGATCTAACTTCTTCATCACAAAAAATAACATTGATGTGCTTATGCATGGGTGGCAAGCAAAACTATGTTCATATTGAGTGCCTTACCCTTATAGTCAAAGACAGTCAAGCATTCCTGTTCATGAATTCATTAACCCTTAACCCCTAAAAGTGACCGTAGTAAAAAAAAAAAAAAAAAAAGGAAAATAAAGGGAAAAAAAAGTGATCCCTCGTCATTACCACAGAAAATTTATGAAGAATGGTGTGGAGAAAAAACATGCCAATAAAAACGGGTTATGCAGCAGTTTCAAAAAAACTAGTCTAGAACTCATTCATTTTCTACTTTACAGTCTTCTGCAACAACTTAATTACATCACAACAATTTAGACTACCATATCACATTATTTGCAAAGTTGCACTGTACTAAAAGAGAGGTTACAAGAAACATTGCACAAATTAATGTTGCCTTCAGAAGCATACCAATTATATGTATAAATGTCCACAGATCTAACTATTTTGAACCAACTTTGCAATGACTTCATACTTAACATCATCTGCATCAGTTGCCGCAACGTACAAGGCACCTGAAGCAGCCTTTCTCACATCTTCTAAGGTCCCAGCATGAAGCGTTTTCGCATGAACACCACAGCTGTCTGGACACCTGGGGATTTTACATATACAGGAGTTAATACCCCATGCAATTTCTTCTGGTAGAACCTGAGTTTAGGTATTACAGGTGGGTTGTTTTTGGAAACAAAAACTAAATATAAGGAGTTATCCTTAGGACAATTTTCCAAATCACTGCAGGAAGAAATAATGCATCGCATCAGCACTGGAAGATCTATGTACATGGCAACAGAGAAGAATACCTCAGAAAATGAGAGCTACTATCAAGGCCCTAAAATAATAAATTTGTCACAGTGTTTTTCAAGGTATCAAGAATGCCACTGACAATATTAAGAATGGAATCTATGCTTTTACCATAAAAGAAATCCTGAAGGATACAACAAGTCTGGCTAGTGAATCAAACCTGTCGCTGGCAGCCACTGGGCTAGCAAGCTGAAAAGTCAGTCTCAAGTGCAGCTTGTGTAAGAAGTTATGGGAGGAAATCCTACATGTAAAACATGATTTGCATGCTTGAGATGTCAAGTGCACCGTATCTAAGTAACCATGTAGTTGACTGATATTTACATTCTTACCAACTAATTAAGACAACTTTCTCCCTGCGTCCAGCATCAGCCCTTACGACCTGTGCGTCAAACAAAATGTACTTTGGCTTTGGTTTGCCTCCATTCAGCTCATCGACAAATCTTTTCATCAGAGTTAGGTATGCATTTTTGTTGACTTCAATATCTCCAGTATTCTGTACAAAGGGGTCACCAATTTCTTTGATTTCCACTGTTGTATTGTCATCGGAAATGCCAAGGATCATATGGCCAATAGTATGTTTGGTTTGCATCTGGTTGAATTGAGTCTGAAATTCCTTACACAGTTTGATACCTGTCCTAGCCTAAGCAAAAAAAAAAAAAATATATATATATATAAATAATAATAATAAATAATAAATAAATAAATTTTAGGGGCCTGCTGGGTATAAGCTAAAAAACCTAGAAGGTTATGTAACATAGAAACAAGACATTTGCCACAAATTTGAAACTGGAATTTTTGTCCATCCAGGCACATTTAATGCTTAGTTTGCAGTTTAAGTTGATTGTAATTTAATTATGAGTAAATGGTTTTAGTTACTGTGACAGATGATGTGCAAGTCACCCAAATTGAGAATTGACTTGTTTAGTTGTGACCAAACATAGAGAATAAAGATTCTATTATCACCGTTTGAAGTCTGCGGTTTGGTTCCATAGGGAACTTAAGCAACAGGCATTTTTGGGTCGACAGCAATGTGGCCCACCATTAGCAATTGGGGGAGAGAACAATGTTCCCGTCATGAAATAAACTACTTCAAACAGAAGCAATGTTTCCGGGATGTCAGAGCATCTACCGTCCTGAAAAGTTTGAAATGCATGCATTTATGCCATTCTGTAGGAGGAAGGCAAAACTTTGACTGCTTGCTTTTCACATGCTAACCTGCAAGCAGACCCTTCTGTAGTCTAGTCCTTTTACTGGACAGGAGGGCCTGGTACAAAATGCATTCATAATTGAAATACAAGTTAAACTCACCATTATTAATCACAGGTGTTGCTGTGCTCTCTCACTGATGTATCTCTGCAACTGAGTGTATGAAGAAGTATTTGTAAACAAGGAAATGTATGTTGCTATACTAGTAGTACAGTTCATGTCCAGAGCACAATACAAACAACTGGTTTTGTCCTTTGGGAAGAGAGCAATGTTTCATTTTGAAAGGGACATCCTTTCTGTATGAATTTTTAAGATGGTTATGTCAAGGTCTCACCATGAATATCAAAGAAGAAGCTTAAAGGAAAAGTTGGCAGGTTGAACAAAGGAAAAAACTAAAAAGTTTGGTTTTTAGATACAAATAGTCATCTATATCACCCGATTTTGGGGAAAGCTTGCTGTCTGTTTTTCTGTGTTATATATCTTCATTGACTCTTGTAAATGATCTATTGTTGTGAAGGCAACAGACTTTGCAGCACACAGCAACAGGCCTCATGCAAGATTAAACACCAAATTGCTCAAAGTTGAGTTGCCTGTGTACAATAGTGGGTTTCTTTGCAACTTCACATTATTCAAAGTTCAACATATTACTTCAACCCACTAATATGTTGTTGTTGTATATTTAAGAGGTGTATTTAGCCAATCAAGAGGAAGTAATTTTGCTCTCATCAGAAGCAAAATTAAGAAAATTACCCTCTTCTTCAACTGATCAGCCCTCTTTTATAAATCCTTTGACTTAGTACATCTCTTATCAATTGGTGGAAATGAATTATCTCACAGTTGGGGTGTAAAATATTAAATCTGAGACTCTGCAAGACCCTAGTTTGAAAGTCAAAAATCAACACTTCTGTGTTTCTATCAAATCCATGCACAAGAATTAACCTTTAAAAAAAAAACCCTGAGAAATTCTTAAAAGCTGGAAAATGTACAGGGTCCATAGTAGTAAAATTGGTAACTATATACATGCAGCTGACTAAAATCTCCAACAGATCAATTGAACTTCACACTTACTTCACACTGAAGTAAGTGTCACCATTGTCACTCCAGACCAAGAACAGGTAAGAAATCATTTTATTTTCAAACTTTTGACGGTAGCCCTGACCTCATTTTACAGCTAAACCCAGGCCTAAAATTTCTTTGTATTACCTACAACACGAAGCAAAATGTTAAATTTGTTTCCAGAGATCGAAAAATTCCCGTAAAATTACTTGACAATGGCATTTTCAAATGCCAAAACGCGCCAAATTTACCCTGTTTCAAAAAAGACTTGGAAAAAAAATCAGAATTTTGGAAACAATGAGAACTAGTCTCTGAGGCATTCTATTGTTATCACTATCATTTTCATGGAACAAAGACTGAATGCATAATTAATGTGTGGGGCTGTGCGGAAATCTTGCCACATTTTTCATTAATAGCAAACTCCCATCGTTATGTTAGTAGGTAGGTAGGTTGCCTTTATTTATACACAATAGGTATGAAAGCTGAAAACTTGTGGGGTCATGTACAATACATTACAACTAAATTAAAAATAAAATACAGCTAAATATTAAATACAATTAAGTACAGTGTAAAAGCATATTGAAATGCTATCAGTGGGACAAGGAAACAGATAAACTCGCATTCAAATATTCACAAAATCTTCAAGTTCAAAATTAGCAATTGAGGCTGATAATACATTGAATTTAACAGCCTTAAAAAGTTCTGAAGTTTTGAGTTTTTTGGCAAGATTATAATGGTTTGTATCAACAAGATCATTATATTTGTAAGTCAGCATGTTCCAAAGCACAGAACCTCTGAATGCAAAAGAGTCGTGAAACGTGTATTAAAATGTGGCACCAGCAGTGAGTCGCGTGCTCTAATTGAGTTCGAAAGATTACGCTTCTTCGCGATACAGTTACTTAGGGTGATTGGCAGCCTTCCATTATAAGCCTTATGCTTTTAAAAATTTCAAAACAGCTAGTTTATAGTAAGAACGAGGAGTGAACCACTCTGCACGCTCTAAAACATTATGAGACGCCATATCTTTCGGTAGATTGAAAAAAATGTTAGAGACCAGAAACATCAAAACTACAGATTCTAAGAAACCTTAAGGGTTACGCCGTTTCTTTCGGCCGTCCGAACTGTATAACTTGCAAAAAAATAAACTTACATGAAAGCTTCGCACCCAACTGGTAAAACTTTTCGCGCATCATAAAATTAAGCCATCAGAAATCTTCGAAATCATGAACCGGGATTCATAGTACGTGGAAAATCCCTGTATTCTTGTTGCAATCTGCTCCAAAATGCACAGATACGACGAGTTGCTGACCTGCAGAATTGTATTGCACAATCACCGATCTTCCGCTTGCAGACAAATGAACATGCCCAACTGGCTGCAATTTAAAAGCTTGAAGACTTAAGCGAATGCTACACGGTTCAACCAACAAATGTTGCGGCAACTTGTTGAACGGAATAGAGCCAAGTTCTTTTTCGTTCAACAACGTTAAAAAACTTTCAACACGTTGAACGGCATGTTTCAATATTCTACATCACATGATACACTGTTCAACATTTGTTGAACAGCAGCTGCAACAAATGTTGCTCAACAAATGTTGAACCGTGTATCATTCGCCTTAAGCGACTTTACCGTCACATTGGTAACACCAAAGTTCAGCGACATTTATATCATGCTGTCGTAGTTTATTCTAATGAAGGGACAGAAACAAATGGAAATTGAAACGCGAAAAACTCACCTTCAAGCCGGTCACCAGGAATCGAACCTACCATCGACGCACGAAAGGTATGTTTTTCTGCGTTCCCGTATGTAGGCGTGAAATCCAGGAATGTCAGAATACGTCATTAGCGTAATCAGCGTGATGCGTCGCGTGTTGTCTCGCGTGTTGTCCCAATCTCGTTCCCAGAGGCTGCGATCCTTTTGGTCAGCACACTATCATATATGAACTAACCTACTGCACTGGTCCTCTGGGGACTAGCCTGTGTAGCAAGCGTTTCCGTGGGTTTTTCAGCCCTCAAAACAAAGGTGAGACGGGAAGGGGGGAGGGGTTGGCGCAAGGGGGGGGGGAAGTGGGGGAGGAGGAGCTGACGCCCCATTACCCGCACATCCAAACTTTCGAGCGCTGAAACCTCGCGGAAACGCTTGCTACGAAGGCTATCTGGGAACAAGATTGCGTGTTGTCTGGGAGCAGGTGTATTCCCATGGGAATTTTTTGCTGAGAGCAAACCATTGGTCTAGAAGCCTGCAGTGCAGGCGTTATTATGTTGGCGCGGAACGCTTGATAAATCAGGTTTTCGATGCCGCCATCTTGGATTGTAATTGGATGCTCGACGAGGTGCTTGACCGGTAGAGAGTTGGTGTAGAGGCGGTGTGGCGGGTGGGGGGTGGGGCACTTAAAATAACGCTCTCCCCTCCCCCTCCCCCTCCTCCTCCCCTCTTGCCCATTTTTCTACTTAACATCTACTCCCTCGGCAAATATTTCCTCGCCCCAATCAGTCTACAGTTACCAAATCCAAGATGGCGGCCATAACACGAAAATGTGCACTCGCACGCCCAAAATACGCCTGCACTGCAGGTTATTTTCACCACGCTCTTTTTCACACCTTTTGCCTTCTTCAGCACCGCCTCGTCTGCCCAGAGAATCGAGTACATCTTGGGCCGCAGGCAGATCACCTCCGCTATCGGTGCTCCCGCCATTTCGTCTTTCATCTTGCCCAGGACTTTCTTGTTTTTGCCCGAGTGGAGCGGATGGCTCGCCGGGTAGTCGCTCGTGTCGCACAGGTCCGCTCGCCTTGCCATGTCTGCGTACACGTCTTCGGTTTCGATTTCCAACAGGAGGCTGTCGGTTTCTGTGTAAACCAGCTCGCAGCGCTCGCCGTACTCCTTTTTCAGAAAGTTGTAGTAGAAGTCGTACATCAGGATTTTGCTGTTTTCCAGGATCGTCATGCCCGCGTAGACCGGCTTGTTGAGCACCAAATGGCTTTGGTGCATTTTGATTCCTGCAAAGTCGTTTGCGAACTCCTTTTTTCCGGCGAAGAGCGGACTTGCCTCCAGCTTTCTTATTTTTCCCGTCTCGGCCGGACGGACGAGCTTGATGTCCGTCCTGTTGCGCAAAACCGAGTTGTTCATGAGTTTGTAGAAGTCCTTTTCGAATGCGCTCTTCGCTTTTTGCGGAAGTCCGTGTTCATCTCGATGTACGGCTTCATCCAGCACTCTTGCTCTAACTCCAGCACCCGGTGGACCTTCTTGATCCGCAGCCCGTGCGATAGGTAAAACTGCAGATTTCGGTGATGGACCACGTACTTTTCTTTGTCTTGCAACGTCAGCATCAGCTGTTTGGCTTCCGGCGGGTAGTAGCCCAGGCTTTTCATCAAACGCTTTTGGTAGCTTGAGAACCAATCCTTTTTTGCCGACTTTTTCTCCGGCGCTAGGGGGTAGCCGTTGTGCTTTTCATGAAGCTCCCTCGGGTACTCAAGGTCGACCTCCAGGATGTATCCCTTTTTACCGTTTAGCTTCATTTCGCGAACGTGGTCTTCGTCGAGCAGTTGGTTGTTTCACTTGAATCCTCTGATGGGCAACGGCTTGCCCATGGCCCAGCCGTACAGGTTGTTGGCGTCGAGGTACATGATGTGCTTGCTCGGCTGAGTTGGGTCGTGGCCCGGTACGCCCGAATTGTTCGCTTTTGCGTACCTTTTGCTTACCATCGAGATGCCGCCCCGCATGCGAAGAGGTGCTTGTCGTAGTCCGTCAGGAGCTCTAGATCAACGCCCGTCTTTTACAGCAAAGCGTCCCACGAAAGGCCTGGGGCCTCGAGGCCGTACTGCTGCTGACAGATTTTCCGGAAGTTTTCGAAGACGTCTGCCAGCAGCGCTACGTCCATTTGTATGTGAACATCGTGATAGTCGCCCATGGTCCTGCATCCAAAGGCTTTCCACACCTCGCGCCCGTGCTCCAGGGCTTCGTCGGTGATTCCTACGCCAGTCAGGCTGCTCCAGAAGCTTTCTTTGCCCGGCAGCTCTATTTCCGCGAACTTTTCGAACGAGTCCATGTACTCGTAGGGGTGGACGCCCTTTTCACCATGAGGTCGAAGTTCCCATTTAGACGTTTCGCCAGTTTTTCGGTTATCTTCAGGCTCTCTTTCGGCGTTCCTTTCACAAGCGAGTCCAGGCTGGCTGCCATGAACGCGCAGCTGTCGATGATCTTCAGTTTTCCCAGGGAGGATGCGATGTACTTTTCCATGTTCTTCGTGATGCAGCTCAGTTCTTTCGCTTTTTCAGTTTTCGTCATGGCCTGCATGATGATGTGCGCGTCGTAGCCTTTTAGGTTGTGGAAGACCACTGGGATTTTCAGCGTTTTTACGTTCAGCCTCAGCTTCCTTTGCAATTCGCATGCGCCGCTCCCCTGAACTTTCCCGTTATGTGGCAGTGGTCTCTCACCGCGTCCCTGTAGTTTTGTTGGAGCAGGGGCTCTGCGCGGAACAAGCAGGTTTCGGATGATTTTTCGATCCACCTGTCTGTCGAGTCTTTTGGTTTTCTTTTGTCGCAGGGGGTTACGATTGGGAAATAACGCTTTACCACCCTTCCATTGATCACTTCCTCCTCGCTTTCACATGATGCCTGCCAGCGGCATCTTCGGTGGCGTTGTCCGCAGTAATGCCCCATGTTTCTAGTTTTGTTAAAGATCAAACGGCTCATTTCCGTTATCCAACAATAGTGCGATCTTTCACCATCCATCAGCAACATAAGGTTTATCCTCTTGATTTCTTTGCCTTTATCGCTTATCCACAGGATGGTTAGATCGTCGTTTTCCCAGCCCCACACATTGATTGCTAAGCCTTCATTTTGCTTTTCCAGTTTACGGATTTGCGTTACTTTCGTTGGAAACTCGATTCCTTCCCAGTTCAAGCCGTCGTTTTCGGGGTATTTGCTCATCCTTTGCGCGTCTTTTGCCGCGGGAAACAAGGCGGATTTCAGGGCCCATTTCAGGCATTGATTTTGTTCGCAAGAATCGAAGGCAATGGGATATATGAGCTTCCGCTGAACGGAACATACTCGAACACATTCACGTAACCCGACTCTACCGACTCCACTTCCCACCCCGACCACAATTCGCTCCAGTTGTCGATCTTGCCCTGAATGACGTCCATGGTTTTCTTGTACATTTCCTTCATTTCAGACTTGGTCGTCTTTTTCGTGACAATGAATACCTCACCCTCAAAGAAATGCTTCATTTTGTCGTACAACGCTTATCCGTTCGGGCCTCTCTCGTTTTGTTTCTCTCGCTTGTAGTTTATTTCTTTATCAAAACTTATTTTTAGGCTGCCGTACCTTGCGATTTCTTTTTCGACTATGGCAACCGCCTTGTCTTCGTCTGACCTTGCGTGGTTTTGCAGGTCCATGTTCGCCGGGTTGCTTTTGTCGGCAAAGTTGCGCCACGTGTTCAGCACACCACCGAAATGGTTTCCGGTCAGCTGATACTGGTCAGTTTCAAACCTTCTGGGTAGGTCTTCGGCGCCTTCCGGGGAATAATGCCCAGCCGGCACTGCCATTGGTGCTCCTGCTCCCCCTTCTCTAATAGGGCGTTCAGCTGGCTCGGCCATCGGTGCTTCCGCAGCCATGTGCCCCCATGCCCCCTTTCTCTAATAGGGGTTCCCCCCGGCACGACGGTCTCAGACACACAAAGAACTTGGGGGTTCTGTCAAAGCAAACGAGGAAACTAAGCCATCGAATAAAGCTTTATTAAGGCCAACGCGACCGGGCATCGGGCGGATTTCGAGGGTTTCAAGGAGATTTCAAGCGGAGATTTTAAAACGAGATAAAGGGATTCCCGTCGGATTTCCAACAGATTTTCAATGGATTTCCGTGTGTTTCCATGGATTCAATGGGGGGAAACAAGCTGATGTTGTGAGGTCGCGTTGGCCTTAATAAAGCTTTATTCGATCCATGGCTTAGTTTCCGAGTGCGCTGTGCCAGAACCCCCCAGTTCTTTGTGTGTCTCTATATATACTGCTCTGCGGTCTACGCATTGTCTGCTCGATAACAACACACGTTTTGCTCTGTGTATATCCTACTGCGCATAACATTGCAGCATCAAAGCTTGCAAGATTTGAGTTTTCGACTTCTCTCATCGCTCTCGTAATTCCATTCACCGTAGATGACTTGTTGCAATGAACAAATAGGCGAAAATAGCAGAAACAAGACGCGTACGCCTGTCGGCTTTAACGTGGGATGCACTTTTTGATGGAAAGATCAGTTTTGATGTCTCACTGTAGTGAGATGTTGTTTCTATGTGCGACTAGTTTGAGTGTCGAGTTTTCCACTATTCAATCGTAAATAATCTAATGAGTCTCCTTGTTTGTTTCAAACTTGCAGCCGTCTCCTTTTCGTTTGTCACTAGCGGTTAACATTTGAATACATACCTCTTACAAACCAAGTTCGAGGTCCGTACTGTAAGTTACCATAAATCCACGGGAAAAAACGACGATCCGAGAAAACGAGGTTAGTAAGAGATTTATTATATCTCTGAGGTTAATCAGGCGCGAGGAAAAAGAAACTTTCAAATTTAGCGGGCCGTACAGTGAAGTACGGCCCGCCAAATTGACCAATCACAGCGCGCGTACTAACTGAGAGGTATAATAAATTCGAAATATTTTCAACAAACGTGTCGATGATTATACTACTAGACGACGGGCAATTTATTCCAACGGAAACTTACCTTTATGTATTCCACTAAAAACGAATGTGCACACTCAGTTAGCGGGTCACAACCTCGGTAAAATTCCGGGTCACGCAGTAAAATTTCACAGCAACCTCGTTCCCAGAACCTTTTCCCTGGCTTGGGGGTGGGGCACCACCCCTCCAGTTAACAAAAAATCCCCATTTAAACTGAATTGATGACGCTACCGCAGTCTGAGTAAGGGAGAAAAAACAACGAATGTTTTAGACATCATCAGCTTATATATTATATTATATTATATTATATTATATTATATTATATTATATTATATTATATTATATTATATTATATTATATTACTAACCTTTTTGGTACATCCACCTTCAATGATGAGAACTGTATTCACACGTTCACCAGTTCAGTTCATGCCACCTCTCGTTCATAAGGATCGAGTACAAAAAACTGTACTTCACTTGAAGCTCAAGCTTTGTTTCTACGACGGAGTCCTCTTTGCCAGACATTGCGTTCATAAGCTCAACAAAAAAGGGAGGTTCGTCTTCAATTCAAGCCAAACTTTGTTAAAATCAAAGTCTTTCATGCTATCATAATCATTTCCATATAAAACGGAACCTTGCGAACGCTTGCACAGCTTTGCACACGATGTTTTCAACTTCTCACTGATGGTTTTCTTCAACTCTTTCACAACACTTGGACAGTGATCTTTCAAGATAGCCACCAATACAGTTGCATCCTTGTGGCTGACGGCTTGTACAATTACTTTCTGCTCAGTGTCTTTCAGTCAGTAACGACTGAGTTTCAAATAATAATGTACAGTTATTGTCTCCCGATGTTGATTTAGGCCTTAAAACAGTTGCAGCTTGTT